>CM023451.1:199267102-199461014 GCA_013339765.2 Haemaphysalis longicornis | reverse complement strand
AAAGCGCCCCGAAATCTGCAAAAACGGGTGTTCTTGCATTTAACTCCAGCTGAAAAGCGCCAACCGCGGCCAGGATCGAGCGCCCGTCCTTTGGCTCAGAAGCACTACGCGTTACCCACTGCGCCACAGCGGCGGGTTGCGAAATGTTATCCAACGCAGTTGGCACCTCTCCGTGAGCAATGTGCTGCTATGTGCACGCGACAGAATGCTCTTTGCCCCGCGCCCACTTCCGTGCCGCAGCCTCCGTTAAGTCACGCAAAAAGACACACGGCCGAGATGCGCGGAAGCGACAACGCAGTGCACGCGTAACTCGCGTCTCTCCGTTCCTCAAATCCCCACGCGGCACTGCATTCCGAGAGTGCAGTCAACTTTTCCTGTTTGTCTTATCGCAGCTCCCAGGTTCTCCAACGCTGCAGTAAGATATAAGTGGAAATAGCGTATCCGTCAAGGCGGCACAGCGGCTAAGACGTGCTGCTGAGCCGAAGGACGCGGGCTTGATCCTGGCCGCGGTCGCTGCTTTTAAGATGGAGGCTAAAGGCGAAAACACCCGTCTGCCTTGATTTTGGCGCACGTTTAAGTACCCCAGCTGGTTAAAATCAACGCGGAGCCCTCTACTACGGCGCACATATGCTCAGGTGTATCTTCGACAAATTAAACCCCAGAAATGCGACTGTAAATAAAATAGTCATGTTGATTTGACGCCCACAATTCTTATGACCCTCACAATAGTAAGGGGGAAGCATCGACTATATGTTTTACAAAGGAGTCACATGGTACTTCGTTGCTCGTTTTGGATTGTAAGGATTACTTCCGCAGAGGGACAAAGTAGCTCATTAGTATCACCTGGCCGTGCTCGCTACCAAATAGAGTCAACCTTGCACTTGCGGCGGTGGCTCCCTGGTGGCTCCCTGGTGCTGGTGAGCCCAAGGACGCCGGTTCGATCCCGACTGCGGTGGTAGCTTTTCTGGCGGAGGCGAAACGCGAAAATACCCGTGTGTCTAGATTTCGGGGCGCATCAAAAAATTTCCGGGGTGGTCAAGTTAATCCGTAGCCCTCCACTACGGCGCGCCTCGTGGTTCAGGTGTATCTTCGGCACGGTTAACCCCTAAAAATTCCCTGTAAATAAAGTAGCGATGTTTATTTGACGCCCAGAACCAATTACGTCCTTGCAAGAGTGATGATGATGATGATGATGGTTTGAGTTTAATGGCGGAAGGCCGGCAAAGGCAAAAAGCACCAAAGACAAAGTTATTTGACGAGGACAGATGTGCAATTAAATACTAAATTGTCTCCGTAAAAACAAAAGTGAAGCGAATGCATGAAGATGACTGGTGTAAAGGGCCAGGTTGTCATTATGCATTGTAAGAATTGAGATGTAAAATCTTGGCATAAGTGAGAAACTAAAAACAAGCTTGATGGAAACCATGTACAGTTGTGGAAAGTGTTTGCGTCGTGTGGTGTCAAGTGCATTGCATTGAATGAGTATGTGAACTACGGATAAGGCCTCTGCGCACCTGCTGCACTGGGGTCTTGAAGGTCCCGTCAGCTGATACGAGTGCGTTGTATGGGTGTGCCCTATCCGTAGCCTACCCAAGGCGACTTCCGTGTGTCTGTTGTGTGAGTCAGTTGTGTACCGTCCCAAGTGTTGTTTTATTACGTGTAGTTTGTTATCTTCCACTGTGCTTGCCATTTTCTACGAAGGTGTTGTCGAATTTTTGGCTTAAGGTCACTGTGTGGTAGTATTGTTATATCTACTGTGTTCCTGAGTGCGGCAACAGCGGCCTTCTGATGAGCAACCTCAATGCCAGCAATCCCAGCGTGGACTGGAACCCAGCAAAACACCAGAACAAGTTTTTTGGCATATATAGAGAAGATAGTGTTGAAAAATTATATTTACAATTCTGTTTTTGACGGCTTGTGTGATGCCGATGCGCGCACAACGCTCAAGGAATCTGTATATCCGATGGACTTTGAGATTTTGTATTCAAGACTGTGTTGTGCAATGAGTAAGATGCCATATGCTTCAGCTGAGTAAATTGTCGTGTATGTGCTCATGGTTCTGTATGCATCAAAGTTTGGCCCATGAGCAGCACAAGGCATATCATTGCAGTTTTTGATGCGTCACTATAAAACTCTGCACATTGATACTGATACTGCACGGACAAGAAGTGCTGCAAAATTGCAGTTCGTGGTACCCTGGTTTTATTCATTTTCATGAAAGACAAGTGACAACATACAGGTTGAAGCTGCCAGGGTGGTAAAACGTCAGTAAAAGAAGATGTTCAAATGTCTAAAAAGGAGATGTTGAAACCCGAAGCTTTCTGTTGCATCCTAAGTGAGAACGGCAAAGAAACAGACGGGCGAATAAAAAAATGTGGAGATGCGGATGAATCATTAAATATAAGTTTAAAAGGATGGTTATTCAGCGATGAAATTTTAAAACCGCAGAGCAAAACCATGTACGTTCGTTGGTTCTCAATGCACCACTTGTTACACTCAGCATACAAACTTTCGACGGGGCTAGTGGGGAAAGAACCCGACGCAAGCCGAAGCCCCATGTGTAGCACTGAGTCGAGCATTCTTAATGCTGTTTTTGTCGTCTACCCATACACCACACTGCTATAGTCCAAACGCCACCGAACCAAAGTATACAGGCGCAGCAGGAGTTCTTTGTCGGCGCCATACGATTGGTGTGAGAGGACCTTAAGGATATTCACTGTTTTCAGACATTTATGCTTCAGTTGCTTGATTTGAGGAATGAATGTGAGTTTGTGGTCAAACACATCACCTAAAAACTTGTGCTCCTGGTTCACAGGAAACGACACACCATTCAGAGTAATGTCTGGGTCCGGATGAACCCCACTCTTCCTGGAGAGCACAACGCAAGAGCTTTTTGCAGGATTCAGTATAAAACCATTCTTGTCTGCCCAGCCGGCGAGCTTCTTGACGCCCAGCTGGAATTGATGTTCGCAGATTGACATATTACATGATTTAAAGGATATCTGGACGTCATCTACATACATGCAATAAGAGATTGTAGGTGGGAATGCCTTCAAGGAGAGTTCATCGTAATTATGAAAAGAGTGCAGCTCAACACTCCACCTTGCGGCCCACCATTTTCTTGCACGTGAACCCTTGAAAGTGCACTACCGACTCTCACGCGAAAAGTTGTCACCAACATACCACATTGAAACCATATTGATACTTGGAAATTACATTGTGTTTAAGAAAGAAAGTCGATAGTCTATTATAGATTACTCCCTCAAATACCTTGGAAAAAAATTACGCCCATCTTCCCGCGAGAGAACCCTGGTGTGTGCGACGCATCGGGGGGTTCAATGTGGTGGGGTTTCCGTTGGGTTGATTCTCTAAATCGCGTGAAACGTGTTGTGAACGCGTATTTCCATCACATGCGGGTGTTCCTATACGCGGGACGATGGGCGTAATTGTTGTGTCACACCACTCACTGAAGGGACCGTCGCTTCCATCACGGCTTCATCGGAAGAATCAAGTAAAGCACCAAGTAGTCAAGCAAGGTCACGTCAAGTGCGAGAGCGAGCGCTTGACTGAACCGCCGCAACGCGCGATACCCGCTTTATATTCACAGCGCTTGAAGGAGAGGAGACAATGGTGGAGAGTCGCGCATGCGCGCGCGCCGGAGCAGTTGTTAATGCAGCGTTACGCAGCGAAGCGCGCCCAAACAAGCGCGCCAGCTGTGGTATGCTAATGAGCCGGAGTGAGAGTGTTGCACACAGCTGTGGGAGAGAAGAATGGAGGAGGGATGCGGACGGACGGTACGACGACGACGCAGGAGGGACATGCCTCAGAGCAAGAGATGCGTCGCATCTAAAAACTGTCAGGAGAGATATTGGTCTGTAATTTGATACATTGTCGTGTGCTCCCCCTTTATGAATCGGCATCACTCTAGCAACTTTACGTTCCTCAGGAAAAAACACCGGTGGACAGACAGATTAATAATGTACGCTAACACGTCACTTAGTTCTAGTGCCACGCTCTTAATCACACTCGATAAAAACCCGTGAACTCCTGGGTAAAAAACCTAATTTTACTTCGGTACCGTTCGTAGGTTCAAAAAAGATAGAGCTGGACAATCGTGGAATGCCAGTCGCGCCACGGCCGCCGTTATCAGTGTGTGTTGGGTGCGCACCAGCATCAATAAAACGAGTATTCATACAGTTGGCTAGCTGAAGGCTCTCTACCGGCTCTCCATTTAAATGCGTGAATTGCGGCTGTGTTATTGTTTTTCTACCTGTTATTTTGTTAACAGTGTCCCAGACTTTTTAGGCTGGCCTCGTATGCGGAAAAATAGCCGTTCGTGACATTTGCTTTTCGCTCTCTTTAAATCGCTCTGTAGCTTGTTTCTAAACTTTTTGTACGCCTTGCGTATTTCGGGATCCTTCGTTTTTATAAAATTGTGTAACATAGCATTTTTCTTTTTTATGCTTTTATACAGATCTGGATCCACCCAGGGTTTTCGCACCTTTTTGGTTCTTTTACTTGCAGGTTGTAGAGGAAAGGCTGCATCATAGCATTCTCCTATAGACTGCAGGAAAACAGTACAAGCGATATTCGCATCGCTCACCCGATAGACGATTTCCCAATCTAACGATTCCACTAGTTCTCGGAAATGTTCGATTGTGCGATTGTTGATCTTACGGAAAAAGCGCAGTTGAGGGGATAGATCATCTATAACAGAATGAGTCTCGATAAAGAAGAAAACTGGAAAATGATCATTGATATCCACAGTTAGAACTCCTGTCGATATATCACATTCACAAAAATTCGATATACAGACATCCAAAAGTGTGGCACAGTTAGTGTCAATTCTAGTTGGTGGCATTATGTGATTAACACAACCATGACAAGATAACAAGGTTTTCAGTTCAAGAGACGCTCCTTCTTCCAAGGTCATATCGATGTTGAAATCGCCCATTATAGTGCACGATTCATTGCGCGAACAAGCATATGTCAATAACCGCTCCAAGAAGGTGTAAAATGTTCCTTTGTTACACGCACGAGGTCTATAGATTACACACATAGTCATTTTCCGTACGTGAAAAGCCAAGCATTCGAAATCATCGGTAATTTCCGAAAATTCAATACCCATGAAACTAATGGTGTCGTTTATGTATACACTCACGCCTTCGCCTCTTTTCTTTTTCCTTCTCAGGTGCATTGAACGGTACCCGTCTAGCAGTGGTATCGGGTCACTCCCAGTCAACCAAGTTTTAGTAAGAAATAAGATGCCTAATTTATGTGTAATTGAATGTAATAACATATCCAGTACATCTATCTTCTTTCTAAGACTTCTCATATTGATATGCGTACCAGAAAACGAGTTATGACTTGAAAATTCTGCGTTGAAACTCTTATTGTCATAATAATTACCGGTATCTTTTGAGCTTGTCATACGAGATTGTGGAATCAGATGCTTAGCTAGAAATTCGCACGCCGTTACTTACTTGTTGCAGGGAATTGATTTTGGACTCAAGCACTAAACGTATTAAAGGCACCACTTCGGCAACAGGTATACCTAAAAAAACAGTTGGAATATCCTAGGAAACCAAGTTTGGAAGGATCACTTTGTAACAAAACGAAAATTTCCAGGAACTGCAACGTACGTAGGCTATTCCTATAGTTAGGTGTGCACATGGGTGAATATGAGGACTTGAGGTGGGTTTTACAGCTAGGTCTAGTCGGTTCTTCGCTAGGGGAGCTCCACTTCAACCAGAATGCGCTGAAGAATCTCTTTCTTCTTCTGGAGGTACACCGGCCACTGAAAAGACACCATGGTATGGTAGGCGTCCTCTTCGGTCCCGTCCGGCAGCTCAAGGCAGGAGGCACAGCACTCTTCTGCTGCGTTGCAGTGTTTATAGTAGTGTCTCCTTGCACACCGCACACAACGAAACTCTGCCTTGTCAGCCGGGCAGTGGATTTCCGTGTGTCCGATCCTTGCACACTTCACACACCTTCGTACAAACGTATTATCGAAGGCCGGACAGCGTGTCCAACCGACGTAGAGATGCTTCCTTTCTTTCATTTGCTCGTTAGCTTTCTTTCCAGTTTTGATGACCGCTGTTTTTCCGGATTTTCCCTTCCACGTCTTTATGAGTTCAATGTCTTCTTTTCCAGCATTGATGTTGTTTTTTCCCACTATCCTTTCGACGATTTCTTCGTCTTCGATGTTATCCTCGATGTCGACGATCTTGAATTCCGGTAGTTGCACCCGTGGCTTTCTTGCTGCAACGCCTCAAGTTCTTGTCCTTGATTATTGTTGTGCCAGAGGGCCTGGCCCAAAGGCGTTGCACGAGGCGACGCACCGACAGCGAGGCTGAGTCACGCCTCTCCCTTTCGTCGCTGCGGCGCGGCCGAATCCTGCATCTCAGAACGCTGCGGCGCGGCCGAATCCGCATCTCGAGAACGACCAAACAAGGGCATGTCGCTACGCCCGGAGGCGAGGTCACGGAGGACGGCGGGGGCATCGCCTCCCTTTCCCCATTGGCGGCGCAGCTGACTCACCGCTTCGCTACCATTCGTCGGAATTCAAACTTCAGGCAGCGAGAGCCCTGATTGGAGCTTTTCGAACTTCTTGGGGCACAACGAACTTCCCGGGCTATAAAAGAAGCCCGGAGGCTCTCATCGTCGGCATTCCTCGGCGGCTTCTCTCCGGCACCAGTCTCTTCGGAAGCACCGAGTGAAAAGGGTGCTGTCGCCTTTGTGCGAGTCATGTAACGTTTGCTTACCCTGTATATACTGTATATAAATGTTACTTTAACTCTTCGTCGGCTCGAGGACTTCGTCGCTCTGCTCTGCCCCGCGTCGATAGCGGACGGAGCAAGGCAACATCGCTACACCGGTGACTGCGCTCGGGTGGCCAGTCGCAACAGTGGATGGCAGCTGCGGGATCGACCGGCAACGGCTACTACCTGGTGTGGTAAGCGCTCGACGTTTTCTCTCAGTTCACCAGACTTCTCTAGCACAGGTTATAGTAGTTTAGAGAAGGGCTGTGTAAAGCACTGTGTATAGCTTTGATTGTTTCATGCCTAGAGAGTGTGTTGAAACCAGAGCTAGTGCCGAGAGGTAAACAAAGGAGCGTAGAGAATTACTTGCGCGTGCCTTACTAGTACCTCGATAGTATAGGAGCGGCAAGGGAATTCTAACGCGGGTAAGCAGCAAGAGGCCAGTGCAAACGATGGAGGACCTTAAAGTGAAGGAACTCATCGAAATTTGCGAGGAGCTGGGCCTTGACTTAGGCCGTGCGAAACGGAAGCATGCGATCCTGAGATCATGCGGAAGGAGAACGTAACGGCTGAGGAAGTCAATGAGGCCAGGGCTGATATCAAAGAGCGCCGTGAGCGGAGGAGGCTAAAGAGCGCCGGAAGCGCGAGGAAGCGAAACAGCGCCGGAGCGCGAGGAAGCCGAAAAGAAAGAGCGCCGTGAGCGCGAGGAAGGCGAGAAAGGCGGGAACGCAGGGAGGAAGCCGAAAGACAGGAACGCAGGGAAGGAAGCCGAAAGGCAGGAACGGGAAGCCGTAAGGCAGCTCGAGTTGAAGCGGTTAGAGTCCGGCAGGGCTCGCCGGCGCCTAGCGTAGCTTCTCCAACGGCTCCTGCGAACGGTCCGAGAATTCGGGACCAACTGCCTCCGTTCGTTATTGGCGAGGACATGGCGAAGTACCTCGTTAAGTTTGAGCACGTTTGTGAGCGAAACGATATCGAACGGTCTCTGTGGGCGCAAAACTTGTTAGCCCTGCTTCCTGGAGAGGCATCGGACGTGATAACGTGCCTGTCGAAGGAGGCCTTTGAGAGCTACGACGAGGTCAAAGAGGCTCTTTTGAGGAAATACAGGTTGTCGCCTGAGGCTTTCCGGCAGAGGTTTCGGTTTGCGAAAAAGGGCAATGAGTCGCATATAGACTTCGCATTTCGTCTGAAGGCTGACCTAACTGAGTGGCTCAAAGGCGAGGAAGCCTATGACGACCGCGACAAAGTGGTTGAGTGCATAGCGCTTGAGCAATTCTACCGCTGCGTCGAAGACGACGTCAGGTTGTGGCTGCAGGATAAGCTCCAAGAAGTAAAGCTTAACAAGGCAGCAGAGTTAGCTGAGGAGTACTACACCCGCCGAAAGTTGCATTATAAGGCGGTGCGCGTTGAAAAAGCGGACGGTAAGGACGCTTTTAGGAAGAAGCCTGAGGAAGGGAAACAGCTAGCGCGTCGCAGTTTTCGAAAAGACTCACCTCCTACGAAAGAAACTGTTGGGGAAGGCATAGATGAGTCTCGAAAATCGAACAGCGATGCTAAGCAGCGCGCGGATGCCGCCCGGGCATTTGAGTCGCGGAAGCAGATAATCTGCTACAACTGCAAAAAGGAAGGGCACATCGCGGCAAACTGTAAACAGAAGGTTGCATTCGCTACGATCCGAGAAACCGAAAAGAACATGCGGTTGCTCGAGCCCTACATGCAGGAGATAAACGTGAACGGCAAGAAGTGCAGAGCACTCCGAGACTCCGCAGCAACTATGGACGTGGTCCACCCGTCACTAGTTTCTCCAAACGACTGCACAGGAGAATGCGCGTGGATAAGGCAAGTTGCCGAGGAGCAGAGCGTTTGCTTGCCGATTGCGAGGGTCGTCATTGAAGGTGGTTTTGGTAAGCTTAACACCGAGGCGGCCGTGTCCGCAGCGCTCCCCGAGCATTTTCCTTATCTCTTCTCTAATAGCTCGGAGCAACTTGCTCAAAGAACAGGGAAAATCGTTCTTTACCAGTTTGGCGTGCATGGCACTCACGAGATCGCAAGCGCGGAAGCTCTCACAGGAACTTGACACTACTTCAGCGAGCGAAACGGTAAAGGCGGGTGAGAAATGTAGCCCGAGCTGCGAGCCGACCGCGCACTCTCGCGATAGGTTGGTTGAACCGCCAGCGGCCGAAGCGGATTCCGTCACCCCTTTCGGCGGAGAAACCGAAGCGGCGCCGCCGTGTGAGGCGAACGATACGTTGTCCCCAGTCTCCGACAGCTGGCATGAGTTAATCAAGGTGGATCGAGCAACGTTCATTCGAGAACAGAAAAATGATAGCTCGATAAAAGCCTTGCTAGAGAACGTGAAACGGGACGCATAGAAAAAGAACGTTTCATTTCATGAGAAGTCCGGCTTGCGGTACCGCAGTTACAGGGATGCAAAGGGTCAGAAGTACGAGCAGCTTTTGATCCCGGAAAAGTATCGCCGTCAGCTACTGGAACTCGCGCACGAAAACGCGTGGGCAGGGCACCTCGGTCTGAAAAAGACAAAAGCTCGACTTGCGCTAGAGTACTACTGGCCTAAATGCTGGAAAGACATCGAAGGCTTTGTGCGCTCTTGCGACACATGCCAAAGGGTCGGCAAGAGTACGGATAAGTGGAAGGCGCCTATGAAGTTGGTACCAGTCATAACTGAACCATTCCGTCGGCTGGTGATCGACATTGTTGGGCCTCTGCCCGAGTCCGAGAACGGCTGTAGGTACATTCTAACCGCCCTTTGTGTCGCGACAAAGTTCCCAGAAGCAGTGCCACTCAGAGAGCTCAATTCTCCTCAAGTGGTTGACGAGCTAATTTCAATATTCGCTCGTGTCGGATTTCGTGTTGAAATTCAGTGCGACAACGGTAGCGACTTCACTAGCTGCCTAACCTCGACTTTTTTTGAAAGGTGCGGGATCAAAGTAGTGCACAGCTCTATCTAAGACCCGCAATCCAACCCAGTGGAGCGAATGCACTCAGTGTTAAAGCGAATACTGCGAGCCCTCTGCTTTGAGCGAAAACGCGATTGGGAAGCATGCGTACCTGCCGCTATGTTCGCTTTAAGGTCTGCTCCACACGAAAGTACGGGGTTTAGCCCTGCGGAGCTGGTGTACGGCCGGAGTCTCAGAACCCCGCTGCGAATGCTGCGCGAGTCTTGGGAAGGTTACAGTGAGGATCCAAACGTGGTGGAGTACGTTCTTAACCTACTGCAGAGGCTCGGGAAAAGTAAAGACCTTGTTGAGAGCCACATGAAGGCGGCACAAGCATTGTCGAAGGCGTACTACGACAAGTCGGCTAGGAAGCGTACGTTCGAAGTGGGTAACCTAGTGATGCTGCTGCGCCCTTCGAAGAAAAATAAGCTAGAAGTTCATTGGGAGGGGCCAGCAAAAGTAGTGTCGAAGCTATCTGACACAAACTACGAAGTAAAGCTAGGCAAACGGCAGAACAAAATCTACCACAGCAATTTGATGAAACCCTACATTCAGCGTCATGCTGTGGTGAACATAGCTTTGAATGCCGAGGATGAGGAAGGCGCAGATATTCTGACCTCTGCGGACCTGAAGGAAGGCACTTCGGATCTCCTGCGGGAGCAAGTGAGGTTAGAACCCTCTCTAAGCGAAGCGCAAAAGAAGGACTTGGAGAAGATAATTTTCGAGTTTGAGGATGTTTTCTCTGATCGGCCCGGAAAGACTACGATAATCGAGCATGACATTGAGTTAACGCGGGACGAGCCGGTTCGTAGCAAGCCGTACCGATGTTCTCCTGTACAGAAACAGATTATGGCGGACGAGATCAAGCGCATGTGTGACCTTGGGGTCATTGTCCCGAGTGAGAGCGATTGCACCTCCCCTCTAATACTAGTTCAAGTACCTGGAAAGGACCCCAGGCCGTGCGTCGATTACCGGCGCCTCAACGCGATAACCCGAGACCAGACGTATCCGATTCCGAACCTCGAGGAGCGGGTGGAGACCGTATCCAAGGCGAATTACATTTCCACACTAGACCTCGTACGAGGCTATTGGCAAGTGCCCCTCTCTGAGCGTGCCAGCAGATACGCTGCGTTCGTTTCCCCGTTCGGAACATTCCGTCCCGTCATGTTGAGCTTCGGTCTCAAGAACGCGCCGTATTGCTTTTCGAAACTAATGGATCATGTACTTCGCGGCCTGTCAGAGTACGCGCTCCCTTACCTCGATGATGTCGCCATCTTTTCGAACACATGGGAGGAGCATGTAGAGCACTTACGAGTCGTGCTGAGCAGGCTCAAAGAAGCCGGCCTAACAGTCAAACCGTCGAAATGTCACCTAGGTTGCGCCGAAGTGACGTACCTAGGACATGTAGTGGGGCGCGGCCGACGCAGACCGTCGGAAATCAAAGTAGCCGCGGTTCTAAACTATCGCCGACCAACGACTAAGTCCGAGATAAGGGCTTTTTTGGGTTTGGCTGGATATTACCAGCATTATGTGAGAGATTACTCCACACTGGCTAGTCCTTTAACTGACGCTCTCAGAAAGACTGAGCCAGTAAAGGTGGCATGGGACACCAAGAAGGAGGACGCGTTTCAAACGCTCAAACGAGCACTGAGCGAGGAGCCAGTCCTAATGGCCCCCGACTTTTCGAAGGGTTTCGTGATTCAGTGCGATGCGAGCGATCGTGGCATGGGAGCTGTACTATGCCAAGAGGATGCGAATGGCCGGGAACGACCAGTTTTGTACTTAAGCCGCAAGCTAACTTGCAGGGAAGAGGCGTACAGTACATCCGAAAAGGAATGTGGCTGCGTCGTGTGGGCAGTACAGAAGCTGGCGTGCTATGTAGCCGGTTCCCAGTTTGTTGTGGAAACTGATCATTGCCCGCTAACCTGGCTAAATAACATGTCATCTAAAAGCGGTCGTTTGCTAAGGTGGAGTATGATACTCCAGCAGCACAATCTTGTCGTTCGCTACAAGAAAGGAAAGTTGAACGCTAACGCAGACGCACTTAAGCCGTGCGTTCTAAGTAAGGCTGCGTTCATCCTCCCCGTGTCTTTCATTTCGCCTCTTCGTGAGCAGCTTTTATCTTAGCAGGTAGATGGGAGCAAAATTATTGCCCTCATTTGCTGCCTCAGTTGATTATTTCCGCACCGCGTGATTTCAAGTAATCAACCTTAGTTATCATTTAATGTCGTGTGTTACGTTTGACACTTAGTGTGAGTTCTTCTTTTAAGAGTTATACGTCCCGCATGGGCCTCTTGGTGTAGAGGGTCCAAATTTGGGGATAGATACTTAGCTAGGAGAGTTTGTCACGCTTTAGAGTCTGGTGTTCTGACAGAGGACAGAGGGTGCTTGCGTGCGCTTGGTGTTGCCTGTTGTCGGTCGGTCCTTTGCAAGCTCCAGAACGATGAGCACCGGGGCCGAGGACAGAACAGAAGAGCCGGACGAAGCTGCTCGAGACACCTGGCAGCACGGCGAGGTACCTGTGATCCGGACCTGGCGGGCGGTACCCGTTCATGGAGAGGAACTTGGTGGAGCCGCCCTTTCCTGGGGCACTGGAGGTGGACCTGGATGAGCCTGGCGAACGAGCGCGCCCAGCATCCGAGCAACGTGGAAGCAGCTCGTCTTCACGGCGCATTGTCTGGCGGCGGGGCTGCTGTTGTGCCAGAGCGCCTGGCCCAAAGGCGTTGCACGAGGCGACGCGCCGACAGCGAGGCTGAGTTACGCCTCTCCCTTTCGTCGCTGCGGCGCGGCCGAATCCCGCATCTCAGAACGACCAAACAAGGGCATGTCGCTACGCCCGGAGGCGAAGTCATGGAGACGGCGGGGGCATCGCCCTCCCTTTCCCCATTGGCGGCGCAGCTGACTCACCGCTTCGCTACCATTCGTCGGAATTCAAACTTCAGGCAGCGAGAGCCCTGATTGGAGCTTTTCGAACTTCTTGGGGCCACAACGAACTTCCCGGGCTATAAAAGAAGCCCGGAGGCTCTCATCGTCGGCATTCCTCGGCGGCTTCTCTCCGGCACCAGTCTCTTCGGAAGCACCGAGTGAAAAGGGTGCTGTCGCCTTTGTGCGAGTCATGTAACGTTTGCTTACCCTGTATATATTGTATATAAATGTTTCAACTCTTCGTCGGCTCGAGGACTTCGTCGCTCTGCTCTGCGCCGCGTCGATAGCGGACGGAGCAAGGCAACATCGCTACACCGGTGACTGCGCTCGGGTGGCCAGTCGCAACATTATGTGCTCTTCAAGTCGTTTCAGCCCTTCTGCGGATGTAGAGGACACAATCACTCCTTCCTTGCTCTGGCGGAGCTTGACATTCCTGAGACCAAGCTGGCAAAGGCCGACGTTCCTTTTAATCAAGTTTTCTAGTGCAGCTGGTTTTAGGTTGGCTGCAGTTAGAATAAGTGCTCCTGTGCGTTGCTCTTCAGTCGTTTTCGCTGTTTCGAAATATTCAACTGTGGGGGCCTTCTGTAATACCTTGCTGTAGTCCACAGTGTGTCTTTGACCTTGTGCTGCCAGTGCATCAGTAAGTCCTTCTACTTTGCTTCGAAGTCGACAGTTCTGCTCCACCATGTCGAGACACACCTTTCTCATGCTGAGGAAGTCCTCTAATAACGAATCTGTTAAAGATGCCATTCTTGTGTTTTTGTTGCATTGGACTCCAAGATCAATAAATTTTTTTATGACTACCCTTTCTACTTCTTGAAGTCGTTCCCTCAGAGTGGAAGCCTCTTCACGCTCTCCTGAGCTATCCAAGGGTGGGTAGTCCTCTGCCGTGTTTTGTCCACCGTCCTGGTTCTGCTTGCCTTCGGCCGTGGCCGTAGCACAGTGAGACAGCTCATTCATTTTTGTTGTCGTTTTGTATTTCGAGCAGTTGGTCTTCTGTCCCCCATCTTCTCCATCTGATGCCCCTCTGTTGTTCTTGCTTGGGCTGTCGAAGCACGATGGAGTGGACTCACTGTTCCCGTCCTCGTATTCTATGTCTGTTGGCGTCGTCATTTCTCCACTTTCTTGGTTCTCTTCTTTTCCCTTGTTTTTTCTTTTACTTCTTTTCATTTTGCAAAGTCTTTCTCGTTTCCTTCAGTTCGGTTAATTGCTGCCTCCTTAAGTCGCTTTTTTTCCTTTTCCTGCCAAATTTGGCAGAACCGTATTTCTGGTCTAGCCACGCTGTTTCTCAAACATGGCTGCGCCCGTGTTTATTTATTTTTTGTTTTTCTCTCAAGCGTGCATGACAACTTTTTGGGCTTTTTCTCGATTTCTGAGGCCGTTTTTCGTGCAATAAACGTCCACAGACTGTCTTCGAGCTCTACAATTCCTCATTCGACCATTTCGCAACGTTTGCATGTAGTTTTCAGCTTCGAAAATACGTTTTTTGTTGCGTAGAGGGCGGTATGACACAGAACCTAGGTTGATTTTGCTGTTGATGCAATATTGCTGTTGATGCAAAGAAAATTGACGCTCACCGCCTGCTGTTCTTGTATTCTTCACCTTTGGAGAGTCTTCTCCCGGGGATGTTGTCGTTGTTTCCTTGTTCCGCAGGCGAGTTGTGGTCTCCTGTTGTACGTGAATCGCCCAGGGTTGTCAAGTCCTGCGATGCTTGTTTCACGTGTAAGTCAAGTCCGTCGTGTCTGAACCTTCCCTCGGGGATTCTCGAAAGGTTACACTCACAATTCGCTACTTCGATTTTTGAATAATCAACGCCAAAATTGCAGAAAACTCACTTTCTATCCGAGCCGCAGTCCGCTCTACGCAGTCCCAAGTTCCTGGTGGGCACACTTTATTATTCTTCAGTCTTTCTATCAATGATTTTTCAGCAGTCCCTCACCGAAGGTTCTCTGCCATCGCACTGGAAGGTTGGGAAGGTTGTTTCATTTCATAAATCTGGTAACAAGCAGTGCTCACTTAACTATCGTCCAATCTCGCTTGGTAGTATTCCATGTAAGATTCTTGAACACATTTTGTATTCCCATCTAGCCAAGTTCCTCGAGACGAATTCTTTTTTTTTACACCATCCCAACATGGCTTTCGTAAATCATATTCATTCGAAACATAACTGGCGTCATTTACGCAGAAATTAAACGTTATTCTCGATCGTTCATCACAGCCAGATTGCAATTTTTTAGATTTCAGCAAAGCTATCGATAAAGTATGGCCCAAACTTCTGTTGCTTAAACTCCGGTTTCTTAATCTAGATTCACAACTCTTAACCTGGATCGAATGTTTTTTTAACTCACCGTTCCCAATTCGTCAGCGCTAACGACAAAGAATCTGAGCTAAGTGCAGTGCGCTCTGGTGTGCCACAAGGCTCAGTTCTTGGTCCGCTCCTCTTTTTAATCTACATTAACGATCTACCCTCCAATGTTACTAGCAACATTAATCTTTTTGCTGACGACTGCGTGATCTCCGAGAAATAACATGCAATAACGACTTACATATTCTTCAGTCAGATCTTAATGCGATTTCACAATTGTGTAACAACTGGTTCATGGAATTAAACCCAAATAAGTGTAAACTCATGCGTGTAACTAGGTCTCCTAGCACACCGCCTGCGTACTACCTAGGTAATAACCCGTTAGAGAATGTACCCTCTTATAAATACCTTGGTGTGCAGATCACAACTAACCTAACCTGGAACGTTCATATCGCCTATGTAATTAACAACGCCAACCGCATGCTTGGGTACCTACGCCGTAACTTTTCAAAAGCCCCTTCCACTCTAAAATTACTCCTATACAAAAACACTAATTGGCACAAAACTATAATACGCAGCAGCAATATGGGACCTCTTTCACGTCAATTTAACACAGTCGCTAGAAATGGTTCAGAATAACTCGGCTCGTTTCATTACATGTAATTACAATCCCACCGCAAGCATATCATCCATGAAAGCAGACCTTAGTCTACCATTCCTTGCATCACGCCGTAAAGTTTCCCGCTTATGTCTTTTTCACAAGATCTACCACCATGCCTTCTTACAAAATGAATTCATAATCCGTCCACATCACATTTCACAACGTTTGTATCACGCCTTCAAAGTCGGCATTCCTTCCTGCAGAAATAACTTCTTTTCGCAGTCTTTTATGCCACGTACATCGAAGGAATGGAATGGCCTTCCAAACCCGACAGCAACCTTTCGAGACTTCAACCTTTTTAAAAACGCAATAGCTAACATTGTATGACCAGAAACGTGCTGACTGTGTAACTACGTTCTCCTTTTTTCTTGCGTTGTGTCGTTATTTTCACTGTTTCTCTCTACCCACTCCGCTCTTTAATGCCTCTTGACCTTGAGGGAAAATAAATAAATTGTAAGGGAGATGAATGGTACAGGCGCTAGTGAACAAAACACGATAGTGCGCCAGACTCCGCAGCCGCGAAAGCAGCATCGACAGTGGCAACAAACAAAAACCACCGACGACGAAGACGACAGGCGCGCGTCTGTGAACCCGCTCCATCTTGGATAACGGTCATTAAAGGCCTTTCGTCAGCTACCTTGCGTTGAGCAATACATCCCCTTAGAATTGGTGGAGGTTGCTGTGGTCCTGACCTCTCTATACACTGGAACTCCGCTCCCGGACGCTCCCCAGCGCCATGGCTCCTCCTCGCGAGACTGAGCCCCCGGCTGCACCTACTACGACGACCATCATCTGTTCCGGTTCTATTCGTCAGCGGGATCCCCCATTCTTCAATGGCACAGACGAGCAGGACGTGGAAGACTGGCTCGCCACGTACGACAGAGTAAGCGCCCACAACAACTGGGGTGACAACGTGAAGCGGAACAACGTGGAATTTTACCTCACCGGTACGGCCGAGCTTTGGTATGGCAACCACGCAAAGCGATACCCCACGTGGTCGGAATTCAAATCGAGGTTTTCGGAACACTTCGGTCGCCCTTCAGTGCGGAAGCTTCACGCAGAGCAGCGCTTGCGAGAACGAGCGCAGCAGCCCGGTGAGAGCTTCCTCAGTTACATCGAGGAAGTTGTGGATTTGTGCAGGAGGGTGAGCGCCACGATGAGTGACGAGGACACAATTAAGCACATCCTCAAAGGCATTTCAGATGACGCCTTTCAAATGCTGCTGGCGAAGAATCCCCAAACGGTCACCGACGTCATCAACCTGTGCCAGAGCTATGACGAGCTCAGGAGACAGCGAGCTCTTACACGGCGATCTGTTGGCCCGGATGTGTCGAGTTTAACTGCTGGTAGCGACAACACTGTCTCCGGGCATTCAGCAGTTCATCCGGGAAGAAGTTGTCCGTCAGCTTTCCCTAGTTCCCTTCACACCGACGTCTGACGCCACCCTTGCCCCTTCGTTGAGAAGTGCTATCCAGCAGCAGGTGGCCGATACCATTCCATGCTCCCGCCAACACGCACCTGTGACCGCTTCGCTCATCGGTGCCGGCATCGCGCAACCCACACCACCTGCTGTTCCGCCCACGTACGTGACCTCGGTGCAAACGCTACCTGTTGCCGGACCTCTAACCTACGCCGACGCCATCTCCAGGCCCTTTGCCGAAGCCGTCACAAGTCAGCCAATCTTCCCGGTCATGCCGCAACAGCCCACTGAGCTCACAGGAAGACCAACGTATCCCAGCTACCTGCCGATGCCGCCTGTGTTGCAGAGGCCGCCACGCGTACGGCTTGACCCGTCATCTTCGACCACCGCTTGGCGCACGCCGGACAATCGCCCGATCTGCTTTGTTTGCTTAACTCCCGGACACGTGGCGCGTTACTGCCGCCGCGGGAGGATGCCTGCACGGCAGCCTTCTTGGAACGTGCCGTATGTCTCGCCGCAGTCGATGCCTCGTGCTCCGACCAGTTTTGCCGAGACGTCTCCGCCCGCCAACTCGCGTGACACCACCAACCGTCACCCATCCCCGCGACGCCGTTCACTTTCGCCGATGCATCGGCGCCCCTTGCCTCCTGAAGCGGAAAATTAGGCGCCGCAGTTCCGGAGGCAAGAGCTGCGTCATCGTCGAACTGTTCAAGACCTACCTTCTCACCCAATAACGTCGTCGACATTAAAATAGACGGAGTCGCCACTCATGCGCTTGTCGACACTGGAGCCGCCGTTTCAGTTATCCGCCTAGAGCTTTGCCGCCGCCTAAAAAAGGTTATGACGCCGCTTTTTGGACCACCCTTACGTACTGCTTCAGCACGTTCGATCGAACCAGTCGGTACGTGTACTGCCCGGGTGTTCATCCAAGACGTTCTGTACATTGTTCAGTTCATTGCCCTTTCTTCATGCTCACATGACGTCATCCTGGGATGGGATTTCCTCTCCCGGCACAACGCTATCATTGACTGCGCCCAGCCGAAGTTGAGTTGTTTTCGCCGCTTGATATACCATCAGAAATTTCTCCAACACCTCTTTCTGTGAAAGTTTCTGTCGCCGCGACACCACTATCCCTTCATGCTCCACCGTCCCTGTGCCCTTGATCTGCCATCTTCCTTCCGACGTCAATGCAATTTTCAGCCGTCGAAATTGTTCTGCCAACGCCGATGTCTGTTGCTTCCTTTCGCCTTGCTCAGTATCCGCGATGGCCAAACCGCCCTGTTCGTTTCTAATCCTGGAGCTAGTCCTCGCTCTTTGCTCCGCGGCGAGTGCCTTGGACGCCCCGAGTGTGGAGTCCGCCGTTGTCATCGCCGCTTTGGACGACCTGCCGCACGTTGAGGTGACCGGACTCTGCCCACCTCCTGCCACTGCATCTCGGGTACCCCCGGAAGTTTTCGATCGTGCCATCGACGCCGACCTTACGCCGCCCCAACGAGACCAACTGATGAAACTACTGTGTCAATTTCATTCGTCCTTTGACTGTGCGCAGACGTCGCTTGGTCGCACCACGACGGTCAGCCACCTTATCGACACCGGCTCCCACGCGCCTTTACGCCAGCGACCTTACCGCGTTGCCCCTTCCGAAAGGAGCATAATTGACGAACAAGTGGGTGACATGCTCCAGCGCGGTATCATTCGACAATCGAACAGCCCCTGGGCGTCGCCGGTATTACTCGTGCGGAAAAAGGACGGCTCCATCCGTTTTTGTGTCGACTACCGTCGCCTAAACAAAAAACTCGCAAGGATGTTTACCCGCTACCACGCATCGACGACGCCCTAGATTGCCTTCAAGGAGCAGAATATTTTCGTCCCTTGACCTACCTCCGGATCTGGAAGGGGCAGATGCGGATCGTCCGAAAACACCCTTTGTTACTCCAGAGGGTTTTATTGAATTTAACGTCATGCCGTTCGGCCTGTGCAACGCGCCGCCACATTCGAACGGATGATGGACAATATTCTTCGCGGCCTCAAAGGGAAAAACATGCCTGTGTTACCTGGATGTTCGTAGTGTTCTCACCCGACTTTCCCACGCATCTACGGCGGCTCGAGCAAGTTTTAGCTTGTATGAAGGACGCGGGCCCTTTCAACTAAACCTAAAGAAGTGCCGATTTGCTGCTCGCCAGCTGACGATCCTTGGCCACGTCGTTTCCAGAGATGGGTTCTTCCTGATCCGGACAAGCTTCGTGCCGTGGCTAAATTTCCCCGAAGCCGACCCCCATCAAAGAGCTTCGTAGCTTCATCGGGCTATGCTCGTATTTCCGCCGCTTTGTGCGTGACTCCGCCTCCATCATCGCGCCATTGACACTTTTTTGCAAGAAGCGGGTCTTTTGGCATGGTCATCGGCTTGCGACAAGGCCTTTACAACCCTACGTCGCCTCCTCACGTCCCCCCCAATTCTTCGTCATTTCGACCCGTCGGCCCCAACTGAAGTCCACACCGATGCGAGTGGAGTTGGTCTGGGTGCTGTTTGGCTAAAAGGGAAAAACCGGGTTCCACGAATACGTGGTCGCCTACGCGAGCCGCACACTCACCCTGCGGAGTCGAATTACTCTGTCACTGAGCGGGAATGCTTGGCAATTGTTTGGGCCCTCTCGAAGTTTCGTCATTATCTGTATGGCTGAACTTTCGATGTAGTCACCGACCATTGTGCGCTTTGTTGGTTGTCGTCCCTGAGAGACCCTTCTGGCCGACTGGCACGTTGGGCACTCCGCCTTCAGGACTTTGACATCCGCGTGGTGTATCGCTCTGGCCGCAAGCACCACGACGCTCGCCCTCTCCCGGTGTCCGATGTTGCCTGACGAGACGACTAATTCCCCCTCTGAGTGCTTTGTATCGCTCTTGACGTGAGTTCCATGCCATCGAACAGCGAAAAGATCCGTGGGTCATGTCGCTTTGCAACTACCTTTCGAACCCGTCAACTCGTCGGTACCTCGAGCAATTCGGCGCCAAGCGTCCCACTTCGCTATTCTGATGGCTTGCTCTACAGGCGGAACTACCACCCTAATGGGCGCAAATGGCTGCTCGTCATTCCCCGCCATCTGCGCTCTGAAGTGTGCGACCAGTTTCACAGTGAGCCTCAGTGTGCTCACGCCGGCGTGCTAAAGACCTACGAACGCCTTAGACTGGATATTACTGGCGTGGTATGTATGGCTTCGTTCGTCGTTATGTTCGCTCTTGCACGGACTGTCAACGGCGCAAGCCACCACCCCCTCGTGCGTCTGGCCCGATGCAGCCTTTGGCGTGCCCGATTCGACCTTTTGACCGGGTAGGAATCGATCTCTACGGACCCCTCCCCTGTACTGCGGCTGGCAATAGGTGGGTCATCGTAGCCGTCGACCACCTGACACGGTACGCCGAAACCGCTGCGCTGCGTGCCGGTACTGCCGACGCCCTTGCAACATTTCTGCTCAACCGCATCATCCTACGTCACGGCGCTCCTCGTGAACTTCTCAGTGACAGGGGGGGTGTCTTTCTTTCTGACGTCATTGAAGCGCTCCTAAAGGCCTGCCGCATCGTCCACCGCACACTACTGCATATCACCCGCAGACAACGGCTTAACCCAACGTTTTAACCGCACCTTGGGGGACATGCTGGCAATGTATGTATCATCCGACCATTCCAACTGGGATATGATTCTCCATTGTAAACCCACGCCTACAACACTGCCAAGCAAGCCACCACGGGTTTCTCTCCCTTCTTCCTTGTGTATGGACGCGAGCCGTCGTGCCTGCTTGACACGATCCTCCCCTACAGTCCCGACGTGTCTGAAGCCTTGTCAATCTCTGACGTCACCCGACGTGCGGAGGAGTGTCGCCAACTGGCTCGCTCGTTCACGTCAGACGAGCAAGGACGCCCAAAAATTCCGCCATGATGCGTCGACGCCTACCCCAGAATTTGTCCGGGTGATCTCGTTTGGCTCTGGATTCCGGCCACGACTCCTGGGCTGTCGAGCAAGCTCATTTCAAAGTATCACGGACCGTATCGTGTACTCGAACGGACGTCGCCTGTCAATTATGTGGTCGAGCCTCTGAATCCTTCCTCTGACAATCGCTGCCGTGGCCGAGAGACCGTTCACGTGCACGCCTGAAGCGATACTTCGAACCCGCCATGGTCTCGTGCCCCCAAGTCGCCAGGATGCTCCTATTCCCCCGGGGAAATTGTAAGGGGGATGAATGGTACAGGCGCTAGTGAAAAAACACGATAGTGCGCCAGCTCCGCAGCCGCGAAAGCAGCATCGACAGTGGCAACAAGACAAAAAACCCCCGACGACGAAGACGACAGGCGCGCGTCTGTGAACCGGCTCAAACTTGGATAACGGTCATTAAAGGCCTTTCGTCAGCTACCTCCGTTGAGCAATACATCCCCTCAGAAAATAAATAAATACAGTGCTGCCTGTGTATAAACGCATCTGTGACGTACGATTCCAAAACCACAAGCTAGTCGGCCGTAAATCTCCTCACCCTGAAACCTGCCTGGCTATTATCCAGAATACCATGGTATTCTAAAAGATACACAAGTCTTCTATTCACCATTTTTTCGAACAGCTTTCTTAGACAGCTCTTTAGGGAAATTGGCCGCTAACTTGTGGGACAGAAGGTATCTTTCTCTTGTTTTAGCAACGGCACCGCAACTGCCTTCTTCCAAGCCCTTGGGAAATACCCGACAAACCATATCTTATTAAAACAGGAGGGCTTCGAGGGTATCGACATGAGGGTGTTGATGTGATCTGGTCAGAACCTGGTGCTGATGACTTACACGTTGCCAAGGCAACTTTCAGCTCAAGGAGGGAAAATGGACAATTGTAGTCTGGAGAGCTTGATGCAGGTTCCAAGTATTTAGATAGTGTGTCTGCCTGACCTTCTAATATACCACCTTAGGTGTTCACAAGGGGTAAGTGGTTTGTTTTGTGTTCTTTTAATTTTCTTTTTTGGTTACAGACTTTGGCTTGTGTGAGCATAGGAATTAATTGACACTACAAAAGATCTCGAGCTGTATGTTTTTGCCTCTCGGCGAATACGCTTTCCAACTACCTTGGCACGCTTAAAGGCAATGAGGTTCTGTGCAGTTGGGTACTTGCCAAGGTTACCCCAGGCTTGTTTTGGGCTTTACATACATCTCTACACACTGCATTCTACTAAGGCCTCCTTGGGTTTGTAGATTGCCAGAGTTCTGAGGGATAGAACTCCTAGCAGCATCAGCAATGTGTGTGATAAAGATGCTACAAGCTTCTTCGATCTGTAAGTGTTGTATGGATGTCTAGGATAGTTGTGACTTTTGCGTGAAAGCCACCCAGTCAGCGCGAGCTTCTTTAAATATTTTATGGTACCTGGAACTGTGGGGAAATTTATTACGCCCTTCAGACTGACAGGGAACTGGTTGCTCCCATGAGGTGTGGAGTCGCCGTTCCAACGAAGAAACGGAAAAGAACGGCCTAGCCGATTGCTAATTGCTTCGCGTTAAGAGCCCCAAAGTTTACTATGGGTGTCACCCACCAATATGTATTTGCCTGGTAGCTGATTAATCGAACATGCGAACTCAGAACTCGATAGCCGAAAATAGGGGGAATATATATTGGATCTATCGCTACTTATCTGTTGGAGATTATTACCCTTGCAGCAACCACTTGAAGGCTTTTTGTTAAAGGAACAAATGGGCAAGGAATAAATTGCTGTACGATAATTGCGACACGACCAGACGAGTAAGAACAGATATCCCTATCTTTCCTAAGCATAGAGTAGCGGTTTAGAAAGTTTGTTTCTTTTGAGTTTAAGTGTGTTTCCTACAGACAGAGGATGGCTGATTCGTTTTTATGAAGAATTCAATTATATATCATCTAAGTTTTTTCATTAGGCCCCTGCGATTCCATTGTGTAATGCTTTGTATTGTCATAGGTGTTTAAAGATAAAATGCAGCAAACACGTGTGTGCGTGTGTCAGTGGTTTTATCTAGGTCACTGAGTCTTTGCTAGGGTTAGTGATACGCAGACCTGGTTTCTTCCCACGGCCCATGTTGCCACGCTTCTTGTTTGGCTGAAAAGCTGACCGAGCTGACGTGGGCGATACGTCCATTTCTTCGTATGGCGGCAAAGGGGTAGATGCCGGATCTGGCTCCCTTTGCAGGACATTTTTGGGAGTGCCAATCATGTTTGCCGTGCGTGCCAGTGAAGGCTGCAGCGGCAGTGTGGGTGTGAAAGTTGAGACAGCGCCTTCCACTTCCATGCTGACTCTGTTCACGGGTATCGGCGCAGTAATAGCAGAAGGCAAGCCATCTTCACCAACGGCATTATTTGCCACCTCAGCTGCTGTGGAGTCCAGAGGCTGTTGCGAGACGTTCTGGGTAGCCGACGCCAGACAAGTGGGGGGCAGGGATGGGGCCAGGTCAGCGTCGATGCACTGGGTCGCCACCGAAACCTGACGCCGCCCCGCCCCTTGCGAGCAACGTCAGCATAGCTTCCTGAGGGAAGCATTGAATGCCGTTTCCGAGCTTCGGAATACAACAAGTTTTGCGTAACTTCAATGCTGATGATTTTTTCACATGCTGAAATGACGTTGCAGCCGGCGAGCGAACGGCCGGCCGGCCGGAGCAAACTTGCGCACCGCGCTCCTCGCTCGCAGCAGCCCTAGGATAAGCTCGCCAAGCAGAACTCGACTGGCTCTCCTGTGTGGCCGGAGGACGAAGCACTCGGTCGTCCGTTCCGCTTCGCGGCTCTTTGCACGATCCGCTGGCAAGTGCGGCGTGTTCTGCGACGGAGATAATTTAAACATTGCTAACTAATTAACAACGCCTTTCACGGGGCTACCAATCATGTCCCCGATGGTTTGGTTGTAGGTACTGCATGTCCAAAAAAGTTTGGCCAGAGTGAAATTTTAGTGCAGTTGGCCTTTAAATATAATAGGTCATTGCGGTCACTAGGGTGCTGTAGCGACTATTTAAATGCCTTCAGTGGTGTCATTACTGTGCTTTTCAAATGACACTGATATTATCAATCATCATATCAAATTACAAGCAGATATTTCAACGATGGAAAACATGGAAGGCGCGAGTAATGACAATGCTGCATTTTTCTTCGTGCTAAACCAAGTCCTTATCATCCCAAATCATTTTTGAAACTCTGCTCATTGTGTGGAGATAAGAAACCTTGCCCTAGCTTCAATAAAGCTTGGTGTTGGGCTAGTTGATACCTAGACATAATGGAACTAATAGCGCTGAACTTAACACGACGACCGCAGCATAGAAGGGAAAAGGACACACGAAACGGAAGATGCGCTACTAGCAACTGTGAAAAGTTTAATGAACAAGACAACATATAAATACCCCTGCCACCTCGTATCACTTCCCAGTGCACGTGCGAGTCATATCACTTCATACAACATTTTTTTAGATCCTTAGTCTCTCTTTCAAGCAACAAAACTGACGAAGCACTGGCGCAATCACCTTCGATGCCAGAAACCATAGAAAATGCTTCGCAGAGTTCCCTTGTAACTCTGTCCCGTGATTTAAAAAGCAGCTTCGTGTTTGGGAAATCTGGAGTGCATTTGTACTTGGCGCAATGCTGTGCCAGATTGCCAGAAATAGCTGTCTGCTGACCAGCACACGGTGCTCCTTCAGCTTTTCAGTCAGACATCGTCCTGATTGCCCTATGTACACCTTTTCGCAAGTAAGCGGGACCTTGTATGGAATACCAACAGAGCACTTCACAAAATTTCGCATCTGCACAGCACCACAACCAATATCTTTACTAGTGCCCATTATCTTGGTCTACATCGCTTTATCAACCCGATTGCACATGCTTCCAAGCTTATCTGGCGCAGAACAAAATACCTGTACCTCATGCTGTGGTCGTCGTGTTAAGGTCAGCGCTATTTGTTCCATTATGTCTTCCCCTAGCATCCTTGGTGCGTTTTAAAGATAAGCTTTTATTTTCTGCCACTGATGGCGTCCGTGCCCACCAGTGACCGCACTGCAGGAAAGCTTACTTTTCCCAGCGGTATTGATGATGGGGGCTGAAGTGAAGAAAAAAAAAGCGCTCCGCGGTGGGAATCGAACTTCGGTCCCTCGCGTTATGGAGACGACGTCTAACCGACTGCACGATCTTTTCACGGTCAAAGCAGTTTGGACATAGAGAAGGCTGCATGGACGTTCAAAACTGGACACTGAAAAATTATTCCCCCCTCCGTATAATTAGGACAATTGGTGAACGAAAGTACCTTCGCACGAAATCCAATGGCGAATGGTGAAAGTCAAAGCCGCTGCGATCGAAACATCCAAACCATCTGCGAGTCAAGTCCAAACTTAGATGACAACCACGGAATACCTCATGAGAAAGCTTTGCATCCAACCATCGTCGTCGTTAGATGGAGGTATGCATATTTTCGGGGTGGCAGCCACCCTTTCTCTTACTCTCTCACAAAAGAGTAGGCAGGCCAGGCCGATCTTGTGGGGCGCAGAAAAGATCTGATATCACGACAGGCTTTGCCATTTCGCTTAGACACGTTCTCTGGATAAGAGGCCCAACTTTGCCCACGGCCAGTCCCTCCACTTGCTAAGCCCTTTTTCTATGTGCCGTTTTGTTTCCGAAATAGCATCTGGGTAACGGCTTTCGACACAGCCCCGAAAAACCTGCCAATTAAATCCTGGTGAATTGCTTATTAAAGCTAGCTTGTACTACTTGGGGATACGCCTGTATGTACAAAATCGCGGACGGCCCTTTTGCAATCTTAAAGCGCGTTTATCCACGACAATCAGGCCATTTCGTGCTCTTGGACAATATATCGTACTTACTCGATTCTAATCACCCCCTCTTTTCTACGATCTCGATGCCCAAAGTAAGAGGGGGTGCTTACATTTGAAAAATCTAGAATTAGCCCCTACCTCCTTTATTTTCGCAGCGGTATCAAGAGGAGACGGGTACAATGTATAATTTTTTATTCAGCGAACATTAAAAAGAAAGCGCAGACCGCGAACCCACCGCTTACATCTGGTACTCAGTAACTATCACTACCACTCGAGTGCGTCCCACCACTTGAGCCGCCGCTCTGAGTATCCCACAGCAAGTCGTCTTTTACTGCATCGAACTGGTTTGTAATTAAACGATGCATAAATGACTTTTCAACAGCGTCAATTTCTCGTTCTCCAGCTTTCCCGTCGCGTAGTGTTGGTACACAGAGACACGAGAGGCAGCCGGGCTAGGAACTCTAGCCTGGCCACGCACGAGAAGCCAAAGATTACGCCAGCTGTGAAAGCTCGGGCTCCCCCAACCGCCGCTGAGCCCAAGAAAGGGTTTTTTCGTCGAACTGGGTAATAAACACGTTTTGCAATAAATGGGGTTTTAACGCAGCAATTTTTTTCCAGTTTGTGCGTTGTTTAAAGTGCACGAGGGGGGGCTGGAACTTATGCACCACAAAGAAATTCCCCGCGTAAACCGGCCCCAAGAAGGCAAGATTTTTTGTGGTAACAACACGTTCCAGTGCAAAAATCTGGGCAGTTGCAAGAAATTTTTTGAAAGCTCTGCGTGCGGTGCTTGTGAAATTTAAAAAAATGCTGTTTTATGGAGGGCATTTTTTGTATAACTTAACCCCCAAAATCAAAAACTCTTTCAAAAAATTTTCAAAAAAAGTTTGCCGTTGCCCTCTCCCATTGTGAGTGGGGTTTAAGAAATGGTTTATAGGCACCGATTCTTAAGTAGGTTTAAAACCGTCCAAAATCAAAAACTGGTGTCGCCCTCTGCGCTATAATTTGTCCGTTAAAGGTCAAATGCGGACTTCACGTAACCACTGGAGCAAAGGGGCGTCGCGAGAAATCTCCATACCCAAGGTTTCTTTGAAGGCCTGCTGGCAAAGTAGGATTATTGGAACGAGCAGCCAGGCTACGGCGCGCTGCACTTCCAGAGGCGTTTTACGTTAGGCAGCAAGCACAAGCTCGTCGGAGGTTAATTTTCTTCATCGTCTGATGCGAGTACTCCGGAAGACGAAGTGAAGAAACTGCCTTGCAGCTCCTATATTTCAACTTTTTACAGGTAAAATGTTCCTGCGTCCTTCCTGTGCGAGTCCTTTTTATTTTCACTCTATTAACCACGACAGATTGAATAGTGGTCTTTCTTTTGAGAGTCGTCTATTTATGCATGCTGGCTTCTGTGTGGGGGCTTGGGTTAGCTCGTTAATTTAATTGCTGGATACCCAAATTTACAGCATACAAACTTGTCCCATTCTCCTGAGATTGCTTTGAAATGGCATCACGCGGAGAGCGCGTAGGCGGCGCAGAAATGGCAGCGTACGCGATGCGCTCCGCGTCTCGCCCAGAATCACATCCGTTGTGTGTGTAGTCAGCATGGCCTTGGAGGGAGTAGCCTTCGAGCACGCGCCCGGCTTTTACACGCGCGGCTTCCTTCTTGGTTTATGAAAGCGCATCTAGAAAGACGGCACCTCAGGACCTCGCGTTCGCACGTCGTACGAGGCGCCTTCCAATGCAAATGCCCTGGTGAGGTACGATGGGCACCTGTTTCAAAACCTTGTGGACTGTTGGTTGGTTAATTGATTGATTGATTGATGATTGATTGATTGATTGATTGATTGATTGATTGATTGATTGATTGATTGATTGATTGAATGATTGATTGATTGGGACTATAGGGCTTAAAGCGCAGAAGCTGCGCCTGGGCTGTGAAGTGCGGAGTAGTAGAGGGCTCGGGATTTGTTTTGACCACCCGGGGATCTTTCACGTGCCCCTAAATCTCTATACACTGGCGTTTTCGCTTTTCGCCCCCATCTGAAAAGCAGCCACCGCGGCCGGCAATCGAAACCGCGTGATTGGACTCAGCTGCACAACGCCTTAGACACAGGGCCACCGCGGCGGGTTCCGTTGTGACGGTGGCGCCAGCCATAGGGTCTATCCGCAATGCACCAGGTTCGGCCAATGGTTGCGTCCTCAGGGGATTTTAACGTCACATTTGCTGAGTTACTGAAAACAACTTCTAAAACTGCACTGCTTCGTGTACCAGAAGTGTGTGTACAGGTTAGTCGGTACTTACGGCTCTGCTATGCACCTAGCCTACGTACATTCGTGTGTCCGTTCTCGCCTATGAGAAAGCGCCAGAAGCGCAGTGTTGGGGCCAATACTATCTACGACTAAGAAGGGAGTTTTTAGGGATAAGCAGGCAAAAGATACGGGTAGATGTCCATTTCAAAGTTGGCTTTCCTCTATTGAAGTCAATGTATTTGTGAGCCGAGATTGTTTCGATATTTTGAAGTCAACTCACGGTGTGTTGGTATGGGAGAGCCTTGTTTTCCCTCTTGCATTGAAGCGTTGTAAGCTTCCAAGAGTAGCCCGGCTGTCAGTTTCTTCGAGCGATCGAAACGCTGGTAAGACAACTGGCCCATCGCTGTGGTGCTACAATCCTCTCCAAATACGTCTCTTCGATATAACGGAGACCTCTGCCGTGCTCTCATCTTCGTGCTCCCCAAATTTGTGCTCCCTGTAACTTGAAGGGGTCATGAGGACAAAATAAGACTTTTCGCAGTTTGAAAGAAGCCTTTTGCAACTCAATCGGCTTCATTCCAGCCACGAGAGGCGCTCTTTTAACCCAAAGAATGCACTACTGAAGAATTCAAATTTCGCACCACAGTGACGTAATATGGGCAGGAGTGACGTACTATTGGTTGGCCAGCACAAAATCCTCGTTTTATCGCTGTTTCAACTGCACGCTATCATTAGAGCGATACGATACAATGTATCCAGAGAGCCCACTACGATTGCCGAGGCATGTTCCTCGGCGGTGCATTAGGTCGGCGGCCGCCACGCCTACAAACCAACTTCCGTGACGTCATAGAGAAATAGCTCGAAAGTTGCCGGAGAGTGGCCACTGCTGCGTACGTTTTGTTTAATATCTCAATTACGATGCAGAGATCGTGGACCAGGAGAGGCTACCGTACCAGGTGAAGCCCTTCGTGAGGGGAAGATGCGTCAACCTGTTCGTGTGCATGTGCGCATGTGTGACGCCTATTTAAAATTAAGTTTTTCTCGACAAATGTGTCTTGCACTCATGCAAGGAGCACTACCGTGATTTTTCATCTCTTAAAATGCCAAAAGCCATCATGTGCCTGTGTGTTTCTCATCAAGGTTTGGTGGAACTTTTGCCGAACCACACACCACCAGAAGCTAGTCCAAGTTAAACCTGACCCCTACTTCGCCCGCACCACCACTTTCAAATACAGATTTTTTTCCACACGTTTGTAGGGCAATAGAACTTACTTGCTGACTCCACCCGCTCTCTTTCTTTGTCGGCATTTCTATCCGCTGTTTTTTAATACGCACCAATACCGTCACTATTTCTGTTCAATATAGTGTGTATTTGGAGCGTTCGTTATTTTTCCTTTTGTGTGGTTCTGTTGAACGATTTCAGTGTACGTTGTACGGGTGATGTATGCTTTGTATGCCCCACTCCTGCGATAGCCCCATGGGGCTGCAGTATGTAGAAATAAATAAATAAATAAATAAATAAATTTCTTTGAGGTCTGTGATAACATTGGTATCATTTTTATCGGGGCACAACAGTCTTTTTAACGAACTTAACTTTGATTTTGTCTTCATGGCTTCTCTACAGCACAGTTGAAGAACAAGAATATAAGGCGCCCAATTTCATACAATATAACGCCGCGCCCAGTCTCGCGTCATGCCTCTTCTCCTGTACTAGCAATAAACGAATAGAATTATTTGCCTGGAAACATTTGGACGTAAACAGACGCTTCGGCCTTTCAAACAGCGCTCCTTGTCTTTCTAATGACTTAAAACAATTTTTAACTTTCTTCGTATCGTGCTTTTCTTTCTTTCGCCTTTTTTAACGCTGTAACAATTATCTATCTTGTCTGTACAATAATACATCGCCTGATATTGGTCACTATGCAATCTTGTATTTGTTTACAATGACTACTTCTACTTCCAATTGACGGTGTAAATCCTGGGTAGTTATTGTATTTCCATTGCATTATTTCCTTTGGATGGCTATAAAATTGTATTTTTGATATATTTTACCTCGTCCCCCCTGTGTAATGCCAGTTTCGGGCCCTAGGGTACCCTATGAATAAATAAACAATAAGTAAAAATAAACATGACTTCCACACTTTCGTCAGTAAAAAATGTTAGACAGGTTTCAAAGCGAAGCCAAATTACCCTCTCCAGATAAGCTGGTTCACTGCCCAAAATCCACGCTTTCGTGCGTGGCGCGTGATCTGCGTTGTTCTCCGCTCCCTTTGCATTTGTGTACCCGGTTGGCAGAATATAAGGAAAATAAACAGATAAAAAAAATAGATGTACTATACAAACTAGCCCAATCGTCTTGGGCTTTCTATTTCAGATTCGAGGTGAGTAAATTGCATTCGATGTTTCTCAGACGCTAACCGATATATGCGGTACCTATAATCGAGTGCCGAATGCAGGTGCGCGTATTTTGGGCGCAGGAATAAGTTGCTGTGCAGATACGTAGATGGTGACTGATCGTCCGAGAAAGCATGATTTGTCGTCGCTTCTATTGGTTAGCGCACTTATATAGCGAAAGAATCGTTTGCCGTAACTTTCTGCTTGGAATGAGCGCAATCAGAGTTTTTCAGCAGGTCACATTAGGAGCTCTAGTCCGGCTACGGGTGGTTCTTGATGAGCCTAGAAAAATGTTCCAACGGCTGCGTATCGCGATTTATGATCCACTAAATCAGTATTCAAAACAACGAGTGCCATTCCACTCTGTGAAGGTGAATGACCGGATGAGCTGCATGTGGCTCCGTTGACCGGGGCGCAGTCAAAGGAAAGCAGGAAACAGAACGGATTTGTTTGTAATTTGCCATTGAGCATACTTCTAGTTAATTAGCTGAATTAGGCTCGGACGGTCTGCAATTTCATTGTAGGGTAAAACATCTGGTTGTCCTTTTTCCACTCTAGAAGCCCAAGTATTCAGAGCAGCGGGGAATTCTGTATTCTTTCCAACTTCACTATGAACTAATTACCCCACGTAAATGATACTGGACGTATTGGTAGAGTTATTCTAGCGGGTCAATTTTATCATTATCGTTTGTTCGAGAAATGTAAATTGGATTGAAAGCTACGCTGCAGTTACCGCAAAATCAGCTTTTCCCTCAAGTTTGTCGCCGCTACTTCCCGTCGACCCACACAGCATTTCTGGTCAGCATTTGCCCTATGACAGCCCTGGTGTAAAACCAATTGCGCCCATCCGCTGCAGATTCCTTGCAGAAGGAACGACGAAACAGTACGGGCCATGTTTCCTTTCCATAGAAAGCGCATGGAAATGCGCAAATCAAACTGGCTCGTTGCGGTTGTCGACAGCTCGCACAGAGGTATTTTTTCAGCTTTCGTGGGAACCGCCCACGACCGACACCTCTCCTGGCGGCATAACCAGGATCTCCGCAGTCACGCGAACGCTCATGGACGGCCGCACGTCACCGACCTACTTGGGTGTTGTAATTTGTGCGCTTGCTCTCTCACGAGCCGATTGCTTCCCGAGGCACTGCGCACGTGTCCGGCCGTGTGTATAAATGGTAAGGAAGGCTCAATTAGGGGGCCCTGTGTCTGCAAGGGGGCACTGTGCCCGACACGTAAGTTTCTCTCGGAGCTAATGCCGGGGTACTTCCTGCCCAGCGATGGAAACCAAACAAGCCACGCCACGTGCGAGAGAAATGGGGCGTGATGGGGATAAATGGTCTCTTTTATTTTGCGTCGACTTGCGGGAGTGAACGTGTGTGCATACAGGGCGAGGAACGCTTTTCCGTGTAAATAGCGCTGTTGCAGATGGTAACAGATGTCGCCAGTCATACAACAGAAAACAATCGCCGCGTTTCTGCTTACTTCGTTGCAAATATCGAAAGACGAAACTCTTCCACCGCCCCTGCCCCGAAACTTCATCTCCTGCCTGTACCTCCGGCCCCTCGGGCTTTTCCCTCCCGTCTCGCACCTCCCACGATGAACACGGTGGAGGTTTGGTCGATTCAATTCAATTTTCCCGCCTTCCGCACTGCACGCGCGCCAACTATTGTAACCTTTCGATGCCCTGTGACTCTCAATGCTCTTACGAGGTCTAGGCTCGGCTGCAAGCTATGTTTGTCCTTTTGGGACAGAATATTGGTTTCAGCGCATACTTTTTTCCCCTCTCGTAAATATCGAGTGCACTGCTATTTTCGATGAAAGAGCAATTTCTAGTACTAGTATTTATTAAAAATATTCCGAATTTTTGTCTTTTTGCTGGGCTGTGTTGACAGTGTTGACAGGGTAGGATCGACCACCAGTACAAAGTTCACGCCCCTATCGTGTTACACAAACCAATTCTAGGATTCTCCCCAGCACTTGTGCAAGTTGGAATAGCCTTCCTCGGTCCGTAGCTGAAATCGGCAATGAGGTTGCTTTTCGTTCAGCCATAACCAAGCTGTTTTCATAACAGGCTGTTATTTCTACTGTATAATGTTGTTGTTTCGCTGCTTTTGTCTGGATATTCGTTTCCCAGTCCCCTCTGTAACGCCTTCGGGGCCTGAGGGTAACACAAATAAACAAATAAATAAACTATAAAGTAAAGTTACAGATTTAGCGGTTCGGAAGCGTTTTTCCTGTATAAACTTCTCCTTTCGCGTATCTTGTATCTTCCGGCAAGGTGGCTGAATCGAGGACAGACAGATATCCAGGAAGAGAGCAGAATGTTCTGGTTTAAGGAGGCCGAACCCACCATTTGGGAGATAATTAACATGTGACTCTGATGAGCATTTATTTGGCGGTGGTGCAACCCCCACTAGGCATATTTATATGTCATGAGAAGGAGATGGAAGGTTGCGGCTCCCGTGTCGGGCGCGAACGCAGCGCCTTGCATCGCTGAACACTGATAGCGACGGGTGGCTTTGGAGGGTGACGCGCGTGGCTCGGCGCTCGTGTGCGACTGCGCTTGTGCCACAGATTTATTGGCTGATACCCGTGCCACGCGTACACGAAAAATGACATTCAGTATTTAACGCCTTAAAATTATCATCATCATCACCGTAAGCCTGTTTGTGTCCACTGCAAGACGAAATCCTCTCTTAAAGATCTCCAGCCACGCCTATCCAGTGCTAGCTGAGTCCATGTTTTCCCCCAAATGTTCGGAGCTGATCTCTCCATCGAGTTCCTGGTCGACCCCTGTTGCGTTTGCAGTCTAGGGCCTTAAGGTACCGAATGACATTATTCTGCCGGGCCGTGCTACACTCGAAAGCGCAAGGGAACTAGATGTGTTACGCATAACGGTGATAATGACTAAAAAAAGAAGTACACTAATATTTTAGAAGCTTCTAACGTAGATAAAAGCGTCTCACAAAGCGTTAAAAATGTTTTTGTGTGATAGAAAACGTTGTGAGAAATAGTTTTTTTCTAAAAAATGGTATGGGCCGCTTCTAAAAGTAGCTTCAGCAGCTGCCGTCACCTGATAGGTGGCCAAATCCGAAAAATTGAAAACGGCTGGTAACACGATGATTTGCCCTTCGCCACTGTTTTAGTTAACTTCATCTTCTTGACAACTCTACCACCAAGAGTGCACCAAAAATCGTCTTATTTTGAAGTTTAGTTTTTGTGCATGAGCAAATAGTTTACTTTTGTCTTGAACGCTTCTAAAATCCCCTCAGGGCCCTCCAAAGCTAAGCGAAGTGGTACGTGGAAACTTAAGGGGTGTAAAAAGATGTTTCAATATCTCTGCATGACACGTCACGTCCTACCGTGAAGTACCTATTTATAAAAAATCGATTTCAATGAAATTTGTCCCCTAATCATCGTTAAAAGAGATCACAGCGTTTGTGTTTTAGTCTCTCAAATTACTAAATTTAAATTTATACAACGAGCCCGATGTTACGGTTGGATGTTCCACTTCAAACATCCATGACATACTGGAATGGCCACAACAAGTTGTTGTGTGTGCGTTTAAGGGCGGTAATAATTCAATTCAATGCAATTCAATTCCATTTTAATTTGTCCAGAAAAAACAACAACAATGTACGTTTTATTCTCCCGATACATCCCATTTTTTCACGACGGCAAACCGGTTTCCCCTGTCTTCAGCGATAAATGAACAAAATACGATTTCTCTCCCCTTTCCCATTTATGTTTTCGTGACGCCAGGAGAGCCACTTTTCTGATGGAGGTGAGAAGGAAAAAAATTCACGCATCTCCACGAAGGGAATCATGACGAGTGGGCGAAGCAATGGGGATCGTTCTTTTTGTAAAATCACCCGTGAGAGTGCTTACTGCTGCTAAAACAATTTCCAATCCAATCCCATACAATTCAATTTCATTCAATCCAATTCATTTCAATTCGATCCGATCCAATGCTCCTCGCGCATGCGTAGCACGGCTTTGCAGTAGAACACACACACACTCTCTCTATCTCAATCTCTCTCTAACCTTTTGTGAACCTTCTATTTTGTTCTTGTTAACCTTTTGTGAAGCTTTTGTTCACAGATGTTTCGATTTACACGGTGCTGTGCGTCTCTCTCTCTCTCTCTCTCTCTCTAGCCTTTTGTGAACCTTTTATTTTGTTCTTGTTTACCTTTTGTGAACCTCTTGTTCACAGATGTTTCGATTTACACGGTGCTGTGCCGTCAGCACGGACGCCGGTCAAGCCTCGGCCTTAAGGTGCTTCGCCCCTAAAACGGCCGTGTGTCCGAGATTTCGGCGCACGTTAAAGATCCCCAGGTGGTCGCAATTATTCCCTAGCCCTCCGCTACGACGCGCCTCATCGCCCGACTGGCGCCTCCACGTTAAACCTCGTAATCAATCAATCACGCGAGGAGAGCGTCGCACAGAGAGCGGAATAACCACCCCGATGAACCCCCGTGATAAGCATGACGACGACAACGACGTTAGATCGGGGCGATTGCAATTACCAACTCGCTTGCAGAAGTGATTTATCTTTTGCTGTTATCTTTTGACCACCACTAATGTGTCCTTTCGATTATGCCCGGAAGCTATAGCTATGGTTGTGGCCGCCCTGTCCTTCTGCCACTGCTCTAATCGCTGCAACGTTTTATTGAAGTGGTTTCTCAGTGACGCTATTTCTCTAGCTACAGAGTTGTTACACTCTTAGGCAAAAGGACTCTAAACGTTCGTCCTTTCGGGGACTAACGGCCCCTGCCACAATCATTAGTCCCTTTGGGGATTAACTGTGAGGGGACAAACGGTAGTCCCCCACCCGGATGGTCCGTTCCGATACTCCCAAAGGACGAACTGCGTAGAGTGCAGAAAAAAGAAAAGATATCCAGCACCGGCAGGGATCGAACCCCTGACGCCGGGATTACACACAAGGAATCCGACGCGCTATCCACTGGACCACGCCGCCGGGTGGTACAGAAGGAGATAATACTCCAGTGTGTAGCGTGTAGTTCTGTGCATAACGCAACAGATCCATAGCAACTGGTGAATTTCTATCTGTGCAAGCGAACGTGACCGCGTTTTGCGCCTTGCGCTTAGCGCTTTGCTAGGTTTAGGGACTATTGCTCAGTTCGATTCGAAGTAGAGCCTCACAACCATAGTTTTTTTCGTAAATAACAATCAACTTGATTGATTGATGTTTGATGTTTATGGCGCAAGGCCAACTGGGGCAAAGAGCGCCAAAACAATAGTCGTATATGAGAGGTGATACCTTAAACACTAAGTAAAATCAGCAAAAACAAAAGTAAAATCACAAAACGACAATGAGCATGGCTGGTGTATAGGGCCAGATTTCATGATGCGTGATAGGAAATGAGGTTTAAAAAACTTGACGTCCGACAAATACTCAAACACACGTTTCACGGAAACAATGGCTTCGTCACCTAGGAAAAACGATGGATGTAGGGGAATATGTTGTCTGTAGAGTTCTCTGAAGTGTTTGTGTCGTGTTGTGTGAAGTGCCTTGCATGTGATCAGTATGTGCACTACGGATAGGGCCTCTCCGCACCTGCTGCACTGGGGTCTAGAAGATCCCGTCAGCAGATACGAGTGCGTCGCATGGGTGTGCCCTATCCGCAGCCTACCCAAGGCGACTTCCGTGTGTCTGTTGTGCGAGTCAGATGTGTACCGTCCCAAGTGTGGCTTTATTACATGTAGTTTGTTGTCTGTCTGTCTGTTCGTCCCAGTGTGTTTGCCAGTGTTCTGCGCAGGTGTTGTCTTATGTGAGGCTTGAGGTCTGTGTAAGGTATCGTTGTAATGTCTACAGTGTTTCCTGAGTGCAGCTGCAGCGGCCTCTCGTCTGCCAACTCATTCCCAGCGATCCCTGCGTGTCCTGGGACCCAGCAGAGGACCAGCTCGTGCTTTTGTGCATACACGGACATGATAGTGTTGAATACAAGATTAACTATGTGGTTTTTGGGGGGCTTGTGCGATGACAGTGCGCAGACAACACTCAAAGAATCTGTATAGATGATGGAATTGGGAATTTGATTTTCAAGAATGTGTCGTACAACCAGTAAAATTCCATACGCTTCTGCTGAAAAAATTGTTGTGTGCACGCTCATGGTTCTGGCTGCATTGAAGTTTGGACCATGAGCAGCACACGACACCATAGTGGAGGTTTTAGAAGCGTCACTATAAAATTCTGCACATGTGTATTTAAACTGCAAAGACAGAAAGTGCTGCAGTATTGCAGCTCGTGGTACACGATTTTTGTCAAGTCTCATAAAAGAAAGGTCGCACGACACAGGGCGAACTTGCCAACGCGGTAAACTGTTAGAAAAAGATATCCTGTACACATCTAAAACAAAGCACTGAGATCCGAGGCTCGCTCTCTCACTCTAAGTGAAAAGGGCAGAGGAACGGATGGGCGATTTACAAAGAGCAAAGATGTTGATGTATCGTTAAAGACAGGATAAAAAGGATGATTATTCAGCGACGAAATTTTAAAAGCATAAAGCAAGTCCATGTATGTTCGTTGGTTCTCAAGGCTCCACTTATTACACTCCACATAAAGACTCTCAGCAGGGCTAGTGCGAAAAGCACCCGACGGAAGACAAAGGCCCAAGTGTAGCACTGGGTCAAGAATTCGCAAGGCTGTCTTAGTCGCCGACCCATATACCACACTGCCATAGTCCAAACGAGACCCAACCAAAGCAGTATACAAGCGAAGCAAGAGTTCTTTGTCGGAACCATACGATTGGTGGGAGAGAACCTTAAGTATATTCATTGTTTTGAGACATGTATTTTTAAGTTCCTTGATGTGGGGAATGAATGTGAGTTTGTGATCAAACACCACACCTAAGAACTTGTGCTCCTTGTTCACAGGAAGCGACACGCCATTAAGATGAATGTCTGGGTCCGGATGGACCCCACGCTTCCTGGAGAACACAACGCAGGAACTTTTTGCAGGATTTAATTTAAAACCATTCTTGTCTGCACAGCCGGCAAGTTTCTTTACACCAATCTGGACTTGACGTTCGCAGATTGACATATTACATGATTTATAGGATATCTGGACGTCATCTACATACATAGAATAAAAGATTGTGGGTGGCAGTGTCTTACCAAGAGAGTTAATTTTTACTATGAAGAGAGTGCAGCTTAACACACCACCTTGTGGCACGCCATTTTCTTGCACGTGAACCCTTGAGAGTGCACCAACGACTCTCACTCGAAACGTTCTTTCTGACAGGTAACTGACAAGAGTGTTTAACATGTTACCCGAGACACCGAATGACTTTAGGTCACTGAGGATCCCGTACCGCCAAGCGGTGTCGTAGGCCTTCTCGAGGTCGAAAAACAGTTACACAATACTGTTTATGAACGAAGGCATCCTTTATATACGATTCAAGACATACGAGTTGATCGTTCGTGGATCGCCCCGCCCTGAAGCCTCCCTGGCAGCTCTCGAGAAGACCATTGTACTCGAGGAAGTACACGAGCCTGCGATTGATCATCTTCTCGAGAAGCTTGCACAGGCAGCTCGTCAGGGCAATAGGACGGTAACTTGAGGGAGACGACGGGTCCTTTCCCTCCTTAAGGAAAGCTACAACTATAGCCTCCTTCCAAGAGTTTGGAATGTGCCCCGAAAGCCATATCTTGTTATATAGGTGTAAGAGTGTTAGAAGAGTGTCTGCGTGTAGGTATTGTATCATTGTATATGTGATGTTGTCTGGGCCTGGAGCTGAGGGTTTACACGTGCTCAGAGCAGCCCTCAGCTCATGCAGTGAAAACTCTGAGTTATAAGAAGATGTTGACCTATTGTTATCTAGTATAGGCTTCTTTTCGGCCGTTTGTTTGTGTTTCATGAAAGTGTTTGTGTAGTGTGCTGAACTGGACACGTGTTGGAAGTGTTGTGCAAGTGTGTCAGCCTGGTCTTCGAGTGTGTCCCATGTTGTGCTGACCAGAGGCAGGCTGTGTGTTTGTTGTCCTTTGAGTTTACGCATTCTCGTCCATACTTTACGTGTGTCTGTGTAGGAGTTAATTGATGTTATGAATGTACGCCAACTATCGCGTTTTGCCTCACGGCGCACACGATTTCCGAACGCCTTGGCCCGTTTGAACAAGAGGAGGTTACTCGACGTGGGGTACCGACGAAGGATACCCCACGCCTTGTTCTGGGCCTCTCGCGCCCGCCTACAGTTCTCATTCCACCACGGCCTCCGCTGGTTGCGCGGGGCACCAGAGGCGTGGGGAATGGATCTTTCGGCGGCGTCGAGGATGTGCGCCGTGAGCAGTTGGGTAGCTTCTTCAACCTGTAGGTGTCCTATGGATGTGTGGTGTAGTTTGGATGTCTCTGTAAATGTATTCCAGTTAGCTCTTGCTTCATTAAACCTTTTATGGGAAGATGGACTGCTCGGGCCTGTACCTATATGCGTCAATGAAGTGGGGAAATGGTCACTACCATATGGGTCTGTACCCACGCGCCATTCAAGACATGGAAAGAGAATTGCAGAACCAATAGCCAAGTCAAGATGTATGTGTTGTGACCTGTGTTATGGTATGTAGGCTGTTTCTTGTTGAAAAGGCATGCTCCAGAGGATGCTAAAAACTTCTCTATCAGGCGACCTCGGGCATCCGTGCGAGAAGAGCCCCAAAGAGAGTTATGAGCATTAAGGTCGCCTGTAAGGATGTACGGTTCGGGCAGCTGGTCAACCAGCGCCTCGAAGTCAGAGCTCGAAAGTGAGACATCAGGAGGAATGTATATGGAGCATACCGTTATCAACCTATTAAATACTATTGTTCGAATTGCTGCAGCCTCAAGGACAGTGTTCAAGGTGACAGGGTGGCATGCTAAGGATTTGCGGGCAATTATGGCCACACCGCCAGAAGAGTGTGTGCAGCCATCCCTGTCTTTCCTGTATACCAGGTAACTATTCAAGAAATTTGTGTGTTTGGAATTAAGATGTGTTTCTGGACACACATTAAACTTGGCTGATTGGCATGCAGAATCTCATGCACGTCGTCAAGATTATTCAGAAGGCCTCTGCAGTTCCATTGAACAATGTTTTCTCTTCCCATTATGATGTGTTAGAGCTACTGGAGTGTGATTATTTATGTAGGGTCTTTCGGGGCTTGCACTCTTGGAAGGGGTTTTCTGACCTTCTCTACTGACCTGGACGTCGCAGCCCGTTCCTTCCGCTGCGATGAAAGCCGGAAGGGCTCGACGTCCATGTCGTCATCTGATGGCAAGGGGGTGCCCAGCGGACTGGGCCCCCTTGACGTGGTACCCTTTCGGGTGTTCTTTGCCTGCGCTGCCAGTGCTGAAGGCGTGGGGAGCACCACAGGTGGCACAGGCAGTGAGGCGGGGAAGGGGGTCGCTGCGACTGCCTCCGTCTCCATCTCCGTGCCCTTGCGTGTGCTTTGGGCCGGTGGAGAGGAAGCAGTGGATGCAGCGGCATCCCAACAGACGTTGTTGCCACCACAGCCGCTGCTGGGTGAGCGAGCGGTGCGGAGGCGGGTTGGGCTGCCATAGGCAACCCAGGGGGGGGGGGGCGGGGGCGGGACCAAGTCCGACTGCCGGCACTTGGTCCCCGCCGAAACCAAACGCCGCTCCGCCCCCCGGCGAGCTGCGTCGGCGTACCTGCCCAGAGGGAAGGAGGCGAACCTCTTTCGCGCCTATGGGAAGGTGATGTTTTCGGTTATCTTAAGGTTAATGATTTTTTTTTCAAAATGAAACTTTTCACAAGCGCGAGAGTATGCTGCGTGGGGACCCAGGAAATTCGGGCAGGTGAAGTTGGTTGCAGTGCAGTTGTCAGAGAGATGATCGTGCTGGGCGCATTTGGCACATGTTGTTCTGCCTCGACAGGAGTTGGTAGCATGCCCGAACCTCTGGCACTTGAAACAGCGCGTCGGGTTCGGGATGTACGGCCGGACAGAACAACGGATGAAACCTGCGTTGACATGCTCGGGCAGTGTGCAGCGGTCAAAAGTCAGGATCAGATGTTTGGTGGCTATTTCTTTGTTCTCTCTCCTGATGACGATGCGCCTTACTGCTGTCACGCCTTGTTCTTTTAGGCCTTCGAGCAGATCAGTCTCTGTCTGGTTAGGAGATCTGCCTCAGAGATCACACCTTGACAACTGTTGAGGCTGCGGTGGGGTGTGACCCTGATCTCCAGATCTGCCATGCGGGTTTGTTTCAGGAGGATTGTGGATTGCTGCTGGGTTTTAACTTCACCTAGCACTTCACCAGTTCTGAGCTTTTTGGCATCATATGTTTTGCCGATGATACCTTCAGGTATTTAGAAACAAGAAATACAGATTGAGAGGAAACCGGCTTCGATTTGTCCACAGTATTCCATGATCAAAAACGAGGGTAGTTATCTGGCTTTGGGAGCGAGATAGAAGGCAAAGAAGGAAAGATACTTCGGTGCGGCCCTTTTAGGGGGCCGAATCACGTCTGGGGGGGGGGGTTAATTTATCCATATGGCATAGGAAAAATAGCAGGGAGAACGGGGATACTTTCTTCTTGACCTTACCCTGTTAGCCAAAGAGGTCCCCGGAGCTCCCTGCCTGGTGAACAGACAGGGAGCCCATCCGCCGGAGCTTGACCTGGGCTCCGACGGCCACCATTCGTGGTTTCTAACCCTCCACCTATAAACACATCGCCACGGTGGATCCAGCTTATGTTTGGGGGCTCGGGGTCCGCCGGTATCGCCAGTACGTCACCAGATTGCTCAAGGTGCCCCGTGCGGGGAAATAACAATCAACCTCGTCGTCGCCTAGTTGAGATAGGTAGCTGGGCGATCGGCACGACCTCATTTGTTTCCGTACAAATTAGCGCAAGCTAAGTGCTTTCTTAGTGTTCGATACTATGTTAAGAGCTCTTTGTAACGTATGTGAAAGGTGTCGTCAGTATTAGTGTCAGAATAAGGAAACATGCCATATTTTCCTGCATCGGCGAAAGCGAATTCGGTGTTGCTTGCCTGAATTCTTCAAATTTGCGTCGCTAGACGATTGCGACTGGGAAATGCAAGCGGGTTTTACAGCAGTTGCAGCATTGTCATACCTTTGGTGCCCAAAGCAATTATGTACGAGTGTACAAGATAACTTCGAGACGCTTACCTGTAGCGAGCATTTTTGTTTTGCAGTTGTCATCAGCAACATGCGTTTTTTCTCGTCTGTTAAACATATATTTATTTATTTATACATATTCATTAGGCTCAGGAATCCACTTTTGCTATTGTCACTAATTTTTGCGTTACTGTTAAGGCGCTTGAAAGCTTTCATTGGCCGTTTTTTACCGTCGCACGAATCGTATGCAACACAGCGTATCAACAAACCTCGCCGAGAAGCGTATGGCAATCGCGCTTCGCCGCTCCCTGCCATTACCCGCCGCTCTACTAACCCTAGGGGATTTTCTTATTACTAACATCAATATTTTCTACGGTGGCACCATCTAAAGCATCCAGTGGCTGCAATGCCTTGTGTTTTGGAAATATAAAACTGTTCGCAGACATATGCGCGAAAGGGCAACCACGACGCCATTAGGGGATTAACGACGCATCAAAAAGACTAACTGCATGCGTTTCGTCTTCCCGTTACTCCTTATAGATCGGCGGGGACGAACAGTTAGTCCGTATTTATGCACACGGCACGTACTCTGCCGCAGATACTCCCCTCCTTGAAGATGAACGGTCGCCCGCCGGAAGACTAACGGCTGTATTTTAGTCCCTATTTTAGTCCTTTTTGCCCAAGAGTGTTAGTCCTAGCCACGGCAGCCGCATGTGGACACATTTAAAATTTAAAACACTCGCGTACAGACAAAGGTGCAGAGCTCCAGTTTGCCCGAATTGATCCTTTCCCCGCTACGGGATTCTTTGTTGTCGTATCCTTGTATGTTATACCCCCCCGACTATCAAATATTGATAATTACATAAAACTGAAATAAAATAAGAGTCCGCACATCCACGCGCTTATCTGAAACATGATATTTGATTTTAGCGTAGAATATATCTAAAATTTTGCTGAAAATCTGTTTAACTAATGCGGACGACTAAAGCGTCAGTACGAACTTTGGAGAAATTAAGCAGTTGTGACTAAATCACCTTACGCCGAGGCAGGGGGAGATACGTTGGTAAAGCGTTGCTCCACGGCTGGACGGCTGGCTGTACAGTGACTATTCTACGTAGCCAAGCACATTTTTAAAACAACGCGTAAAACTAATATCAAGAGGCGCTTGGAAATAAACTCAGAGCATTCCTTTGAATGCTCTTTTCTACACTTCATGTTGGAATTAACAACGGCCATGCGCATGAATTGAAGCCCGAGGCCGGCATGGGCCCATTGCGTTGAGCCGTAGTCCGGTCCGGGCTCGCCGAAAACGGTACGGGCGGCCCGGACCCGGGCTTTCGGCCAGCCTGTGCCTCTTGTAGTGCTCTAATAGCGACTGCACCGAAAGACGCACGTCGTCTAATCTTCCTGTGTTGTTCATCGCAGGTGATGATGATGATGATGGTTTAAGTTTAATGGCGCAAGGGCAGACATGGCAAAAGAATCGCCAAATACAAAGTTACTGAGATAAGGAGGGAAATCGGATAAAGTCAGTTAAATACTATGCAGCACGTCTGGTGTAAAGGGCCAGGGTGAAGAACGTGAGTGGTTAAAAAATAATACGGTGGCTGGTGTATAGGACCAGGGGTAAAACTATGGTGATAAAGATGAGTTGTAAGATAATGAACTTCAGATAGGAACTTAAGGTTCGCCTGAACAGAGAACATGGCTTCATCTCCTAAGAAGTATGACGGGTGTGGTGGAATATGTCGTGTGTGTAGTTGTGGGAAGTGTTTTCTTCGTCGTGTAATGTCGAGTGCCTTACATTGTATGAGGATGTGGATCACGGACAGGGCCTCTCCGCACCTGCTGCACAGAGGTCTTGGAGACCCCGTGAGGAAGGTGCGAGTGCGTTGCATGAGTGTGCCTACTCCGTAATCTAGCCAAGGCGACTTCAGTGTATCTATTACGTGTGTCGGTGGTGTATGGTCCCAAGTGTGGTTTTATTACGTGTAACTTGTCTGTTTGTTCACTCCAGTGTGTTTGCCATGTTTTGCGAAGTTGTTGTCTGATGTGTGGTTTCACGTCGGTGTAGGGTAATGTGGTTATGTCTACTGTATTCGAGAGTGTAGCAGCAGCAAGCCATTCGGTCCGCTGCTTCGTTCCCGGCTATACCACTGTGGCCAGGGACCCAGCAAAGAACCAGTTCAAATTTGCGTACATACACCGACATAATACCCTTGACTATTAGATTTACAACGTGATTTTTTGAAGACTTTGTTGACGACAACGCCCGCACGACACTGAGGGAGTCTGTATATATAATGGATTGTGGGATGTGACTTTGAAGGATATGATTAACAACAAGAAGTACACCATAAGCCTCTGCCGTAAAGATACTGGTATTACTGTTAAGAGTTCTAGTGACATTAAGGCCGGGCCCATGCGCCGCGCAGGACACAGAGGTGGCAGTTTTAGAGGCGTCCGTATAAAATTCAGAAAATTGATACTTCTGCTGCAAATACAAGAAGTGCTGCAGAATTGCACATGTGGGAGCTCGGTTTTTATCTACATGTGTGAAGGATGTGTCGCATGATAAAGGGCGGAGATGCCATGGTGCTATAAAATCTGTTTGAGAACTTTGTATGGTGTCTAAAAAGGAGACAGAAAGCTCTGACGCTTCCTCTCTAACTCTGTAAGAGAAGGGCGCAGAGAACGATGGTCGGTTTAGGAGTAGTGCAGTCTGAGACGTATCATAAAAAGCCGATTTAAAAGGATGGTGTGGCATAGATGAAATTTTAAAAGCAAAAAGAAGATCTGTGTATGCTCGCTGACGTTGTAGGTTCCACTTATTACAGTGCAGTGTCTCGAAACTGTCCGACTTCGTGCCATACAGACCGGAGAACCGAAGAAATTACTTCCTATATAGGCGCGGCATACTAGCTCGTCTCATCTGGACTTTCTGCTACCTCGAGTATCGCTACAAAGCGGCTGACTGAGCTGCAGACCCTCGTTGCAGGGGAGGATTGGGGCAGCCCCAACGCCGTGCCGAATACTCCCAAATCCACCAAAAAAGTTGGTTGCTGTTATACGTACAAATATTGTGCTTACCTTTCAGCGTCGCATTCGATTCTTCTGTCGTTTTTTACTCTTTCTGCTGTATTTCTCACTAAGTCGGTGGTATTTTATAGTTTCATCTGGTTTTGTGGCAGTGAATCAGAACACACTGAGGTGCAGGTGTGTTCTGATTGCCCGAATGTGAAAAAAAGAATATTGTGGTCCAAAACAAGATTTTTTATATTGAAACGTAAATTGATATCAACTGTTATATCGACACACTTTTATTTTACTCTAAAATATTGCTGCACCGCCAACTGACCCGTAAGGTAACCAGCTTTACAGTTCTCGAAACCCCGTCGTCAAAATTAGCACGGTGTAAAAGGGAACAACTAATAATGGGCATTTATAAAAAAATGTCGCTCTTCAGTGTCAGCGTAAGCCTCTAGGTGACGTGGAACTTGTTCCAAGTAAAAAAAATGGCTGACGATTACAATATCTACTAATGCGAAATTTGGGCGCAGCTGTTTAGCAGTTTTGACTGTGCAAATTATGTTAAGGCGAAGAGTTTCAGACAGACACATATGCATGGTTACCGAAAACTTTTATTTGAAACGGCTGACCAAGCACAAGCACCGGTTGCCTCGCTCATTGTTCAGCCGTCACTCTGGGTTCTGGAGTGGGCGGTGCTCAGCCTCCGCTAGGGCAGATCATTTAGCTGCGGCGGCTAAAGAAGCACCTGACCGTTTGGCTCACTCGCAGTTCGGCACTCTCTCCTGATGGCTGCAGTGCTCTGAGGCAGCACTCAATCGTGGGTTCTCTCGACAACAGCCATGATGAGCCCCTGCGTCGGCGGCGCGAAGTGCTTCTCAGGAAGGGACCGCGAACCGCGTCTTATTAGGCGAACGCAGATCATCCTCATGCGCACGCCTCCATATTTTCGCCAAGTGCCGCGCAGACTGCCCCCCTCCCCTACCCCCCCCTCCTTCGCACTCTTTCGGAGAGCCCTCGCCCCGCCACGGCGAACCGTCCTCCCCTCACAATTTCGCGACACTCTCCTCCTTTGCTTTATTTCACTCGTCGGTCCTCAAATCGGTCGGTTTGACACCTCAGATGCGGTCGCCAAAGGCTGCGCCTAAGTCACAACACGGATACAGAAGAGATGACGATGGAGCATAAGAAGGTTTATTATGGAACACATTGTTATGGTTAAGATCAGATAACACCTGGGGAAGATCAGACAACAGCAGACCTCTTGAAGGATGGCGGGCAAATTGTACTAGTAAAAGTGGCAAACCCATACACGCAATCCCTAATGACCGCGAGTGTACCTGAATCTTGGAAGAACGCGAACATCATCCTAATCCATCAGTTTACTGTCAGTCGTCTACAAGGTACATACCAAGGTAATCGCTAAAAGAATTTCTGCCACCTTTAGACCTAAAAAACAAGCAGGGTTCCGTAAAAGCTCTTCAACAACGGACCATATTCACACGATAAATCAGGTGATAGAGAAGTGCGCTGAGTATCTTTTACATCTATAGATTATGAGAAAGCATTTGACTCTGTCGAAACCTCAGCTGTCATTCAGGCATTACGGAATCAGGGTGTAGACGAGCATTATGTAAGAATACTAAAGGATATTTACAATGGGTCCACAGCTACCATCATCCTCCATAAGGAAAGCAGTAAAATACCTATAAGGAAGGGCGTCAGACAAGGCGATACAATCTCTCCAATGTTATTCACAACATGTTTACAAGAAGTATTCAGAACATTGGATTGCGAACATGTGGGAGTAAGGGTTAATGAAGAATACCTCAGTAACCTTAGGTTTGCTGATCACGTTGCCTTGATAATAACTCGGGAGAACAAATTGCGAACCATGCTTACCGCCCTGGACAAACAGAGTAGAACCGTGGGCCTGAAAATTAATATGCAGAAAACTAAAGTACTACTACCTAATGATTAATAACCTCGGTACAGCATGCGATTTCAGATAGGTGGAGAGGCAGTAGAAATGGTGTGCGAATATATCTACTTAGGCCAAGTTGTGACTCCGGATCCCAACCCTGAGGCAGAGATAATTAGAAGGATAAGAATGGGGTGGAGTGCATTCGGCAGACATTCTCAGATAATGAATGGCAGCCAACCATTGTCCCTGAAGAAGAAAGTGTATGACATCTGCATCTTACCGGTATTCAGCAGCGGGGCAGAAGCTTGGATGCTCACTAAGAGGGTTTAACTTAAATTGAGGACGACTCAGCGAGCAATGGAACGGAAGATGATAGGTGCAACATTAAGGGACAAGAAGAGAGCGGATTGGGTTAGGGAACAAACGCGTGTTAAAGACATATTAGTAGAAATTAAGAAGAAATGGACGTGGGCAGGGCATGTAATGCGAAGGCAAGATAACCGCTGGTCATTAAGGGTAACACAGTGGATCCCTAGAGAAGGCAAGCGGGGCAGAGGGCGGCAAAACGTTAGATGGGCAGATGAGATCAAGAAGTTTGCGGGAAAAAATTGGTCGTAGTTAGCACAGGACCGGAGTAATTGCACATTATTGGGAGAGGTCTTTGTTCTGCAGTGGGTTTAGATAGGCTGATAATGATGATGATGATGATGACAATGTTATGGAACAACGTCATCAATAAGTGGTGGGAAACACACTAAAGCGTAAAAAAGGGCAAAAGAGCACGAAAAGTACCATGAAAACGTCACGCATGAATTATAGGCTAAACATTATCGTTTCACGCCTATCTGCGGACCATGACCAAGTATACTTCGTCGTGTGCTGCGGATTGCCCGCAGTCTGCATAGCCAGACGCAAGCCGTCATGGATGGTACATAAACCGCCAGATGTTGATACGCTAGAAAAATGTATAATATATAAGTGAAGCGAATACACGGTACAAAACCGATGTAACCGATGCCACGAAGCAGTGACGTACGTAGAAATATGTTTCGGGGAGTGTTTACGCCGTCTAACAAAGATTAAAAGACAGAGGGGCAGCGTCAAACAACATCTTACTCATTGTTTTGTTTAGTAAAACCGAATGCTTAGTTATTTCGATCACCGTGATATGTAAGAATGCGGTGCATACAGGAATTTGAGTAACCGTTTTGTTGCAAACCGATATTTCTATTTTTATTTTTGCATTTTCAGATATCGATGCGGTGTGCAAAGGGTAAAGGCGAAAAACGAAGACAACTCATTGTGTTTAAACATGTTTTCGGAGCGGTTTCATAATTTATTTATTTATTTCACAGTATCTCACAGGCTCCGAAGAGCATTGCGTGAGGGGGGGGGGAACAAAATAAATCAAAAATACACAGCGAAGTACATTGAAATTTCATTGAGGTAAAGAATGAAAATAACGAAGCATAACGAATTTGGTAATGCGGGGAATTATGAACATGTTTGTATCAGGTTGTGTAGAAAAGTAAAACAGAAGCATCGCGAATGGCATAAAACATTACTGTATGACAACATCATTATACAATTATGAACAAGTGTTATTACACTTAAAGTATGCTTTAATATCGATGTTAAACAAAGGAAAGAAAAATAAGTTTGACAATATGACAACAATATCAGGATCTGCGAGTAAGCTTCAAGCAAAATGGCTGTTGAGCCGCTCATGAAATGCATCACGGTTCGATAAGCAGGCGATGGCGTTTGGAAGATCATTTCACAATGAAATGGCACGTGGCAGGGCAGATAAGTTGAAGGAATAAGTTTTATCAAATATTCGATTGAAACTGAATTGGTTATGAAGCCGTGCTGACATGCGTACAGGTGCTCCCAGAGGCAATGGGGATGGCATATATGAATTTATGTCTTTGTGCAGAAGACAAAGAAGAACGATGGATCAGCGAGTTTCTAACAGCTGAATTGATATATCTATTTTAATTTGGGTAATACTTGCGTGGCGGTCATAATTCCGTGAAATGAAGCGCGCGCCTCTATTTTCAATTGATTATATTGTTCCTGTTAAATAAGCTTGATGTGGTGACCATGAAGTTAAAGCAAACTCTGATTGTGGACGAACGAAAGTTAAGTAGGCTAATTTACGGATGTTAGTAGGTGCGTTACGCAAGTTTCGGCGGAGATAACCTGAAGATTTTGATGCTTTGGCACAGACTGTGATTATATAAGACGACCATGACAAGTTAGGTGGTAAGTGTACTACTAGCTATTTGCATGACGTTGCCCTTGTCAAGTCAGCGGTATTAATAGAATATGTATGATTATAAATATCTCGCTTGCGAGAGAAAAAAAATCTTTTACACTTAAATAAGTTAAGGGTCATCTGCCAGCTGTTACACCAATTATAAATTATGTTTAAGTCATTTTGAAGGGCGATATGGTCATGAGTGGTACTAATGGGACAATATATAATGCAATCATCCGCAAAAAGCCGCATGGAAGACGAGATATTAGTAGGTAAGTCATTAATATAAATTAGAAAGAGCAAAGGGCCAAGAACACTACCTTGAGGGACGCCCGATGTGACGTCAGTGAAAGGGGAGCTGAAGCTATTGACTATTCTAAATTGCTGGCGTAAGGATAAAAAGTTACGGAGCCATGATAGTGTAACGAAATCTTATTGAAGGGATGATAATTTAGACATGAGGCGGCAGTGGGCGACGCGATCAAAAGCCTTAATCCAAAAAAAATACAACCGGTTTGTAGATTTTTATCCATGTTGAAGTGCAAGTCAGTCGTGAATTCAAATAGTTGAGTGTCACATAAGCCTTTTCTAAACCCGCGTTGATTAGTGAAAAAGAAATTGTTAGACTCGAGGTGATTGTAAATGTGGCGGGCGATGGTGTGCTCGAGAAGCTTAACAAATGCAAGCCAGGGAAATGGGGCGATAGTTATCGAGGGACGTTTTATCGCCATTTCTAAATACCGGAACCACTTAAGCAGTTTTCCAGTCCTTGGGCAGCTGTCCAGATGATAAAGATTGTCGAAAGATGTGAAAAAGAATCTAACTTGAAATGGATATTGTATTTTTAACACATTTCAATTTATACTATCTATGCCAGCGGAAGTTGAAGTTTTGAGGTTAGTAATTAGTGATGTCATTCCTTGAACTGTGATGTCAATGGGTTCCATGAATAACCGGTCAAAATCTTAAACTATGGGGATGTTGGAATGATCTTCCCGCGTGACAACAGATGCAAAATACCTAATAAATGCTGACGTACACTCATCGGTTCTAAGCAGTATCTGATTGTCCCCTACTAAAGAAATGTTATTTTCGCCTTTATGAGGTGAAATTGTGTCCCAAAACGTCCTCGAATTAGATTTGAGAAGTGAAGGCAAGTCGCAATGAAAATATTTGTGCTTAGCAGCGGTGATAGCAGACTTGTAGTTTATTAAGACACTCTTTATATTTTGCCCAAGAGCTTGGGCTAGAAGCACGCTTTGCATTCAAATACAAGCGTTTTTTTTGTTCCTCAAACGTTTAAGATGCTTAATAACCCCGGGTTAGTTTTATTATTACTTATTGCGATTAGAGGAACATACTTATCAATCAGCGCTGACATTTTATTCCTGAACAGCATCCAGTTTTCTTCGACACATCAGCTAGAGAACAAAGGTAAAAAAGTTTCGTTAAAAACACATTTAGTTCAGTGTTCATATTCAAATAGTTAGCTATGCTGTAATCTCTAATTTTTTTATTGTGGAACCATGGAAGGATGATGGAACGAAAACGGATAGTTGGAGTACTTTGTGGTCGCTAAAGCCGTTAATGAATTAAATGTTTCCAACGTTTTCTGGGGAGCTAGTTAAAAGGTCTAAAGCATTAGAACCCCCAAGTAGGTTCAGAAATAACTTGGAAGAAGTCAAAGTCTAACGTAAGGCTGATAAATTCAAGTGAAGTACGGCAAGACGATGATTAATTAGGCAGTGAATAAATGGGTAATTAAAGTCGCCTAAACGGTAAATATTGCAAAACTTCCACCGCTGGGTAGCAGTTGTGATACTGTCGCGAAGTTGTTCTATGATCGAATTGGAAAAGTCCGGTGGGCGGTAGCACACACCTATCAATATTTGACCACGGGGGGTTAAGCGTGCGGCCCAGGTGATGATCGAGTCGACTGTTAGTATCGATACTGAATGAACGTATAGGTTTTCTAATTGTCAATGGCAATCCGTCCCCTCCTTTGACCTCGTGGTCGTGTCGATAGACATTGTAAATGTTAGCATCAAAAGTCTCAGTGCTATTTAATTATGGCTGTAACCATGTTTCTGTTAGCGCGAGAACAACTGTGTTGCTATCATCTATTAGCGAGAAAATTTGCTCGCATTTCGGCATTAGGCTTCGATTGTTATTGTAGAACAGCGTTAGTGATGGTACTACAACAGATCTTTGCGGCTGATTTTCGAGCACGTCAGGATGCACATTTCTTTTGCTATATTGACGACTGCACCACGGTGTTGGAAGCAGGGTCAAATACAAATGTTTTCTTGTCCAAGCGTAGCTTATCGACTGCTAACGTGAAATGCTTTTTTTTTGCGATTTGGCGAACTCGACCAGCCTTTTCCTCACTTGCCGCGTTGCTAATGAAAAATTGTCAGCAATGGCAGATGTTGTTCCTTTCATCTGGCGCTCCGAACCGAGAATATGTTGTTTATCTTTAAAACAAGTTAGCTTAGCTATTATGAGCCTCTGTCTTTCAAGAGAAAATTTACCCAGCCTGTGAACAGGTTCGAATTGAGCAGGATTGGTTGTAATTTTTAGTTTTTCTGAGCAGAATTTAATAATTTTTGCCTCAGAGCTGTTACAGTCCCGATTGTCTTCGTCTTCAACACCAAAAAACAACAGATTTGATCGTCGTAGCCTATTCTTACCATCTTCGCTCCTAGATTGTATGCTATGAAGTTGATTGGTTATGGTGGAAAAAGCATTGTCAGTAGGGCTGGGTGCAGTTGGATTAAACGAGGCGAGGCTTGATTCAAGGGTAGCTACCCTATCAGTCAGTTGTTTTATTTGGGTATCGGTTCCTTTTTGCTTTTCGTTAACACCTTTTAGTTCTATCAATATTGTTTCTTGCCCTGCTTCAATTCGGCCAACAGTTTTAAAAGAGAATGAACGTGTCAGAACCTATGACGGTTTGAGAATTATTCGTGTCGGTACCAACGGCCATATCAAGCCCCGGGTTTGTCTCAACGTCACCTGAGAGCACAAGCAGTATATCGGATAAAGCAGCACATACACGTCGTCGGAAGAAAAACAATCGCTTGACTGCATCACACACTTCGATTGGGCACGACACCGCAATCAAACAGGAATTGTTACTCTTACAACAACAGGCTTGATTCAAGTAACTAACCTGCATGAAGGCAAATGGTGTGTGCCCGAAGGGTGGAGCAGCAGCCTTGCACTTAAATGCCGCGCCGATTCCGTTTGGGTGCTGATGGTGAGGTGATGGTGGCTGTGCCCTTTGAAACGTGCCGTCGCTGCTCAAACGGGCCACCAAGCCAAAAAAACATGAAAACACTAAAGAAACAAAGAAAAAAAAAAGGTCACTCCTTGCGTCGCTCCACAGAGCAGCGCCCCAGTAGTGTCTCTCACACCCTTCGCCCTAGCGCAGTTTTGACACCAAAACTCCAGCCGCCTCTTCGTCACTTCAATGACCTCACGCTCTATGCCGCTGCCCATCCCGAAACCTAGGGCGGTGGAAAGCGACATCGTCCGGGCAAGGGGGAATATTTTGGGGAACCCGACGATCACGTGCTCCAGGGTCTCATCGCACTCCCCATAGAGGTGCGTTGAAGTGGCTGACCAGTGTGGCCAGCCGAGAGCTGCGTAAACGTCCAGTTTTGGCCCGTTTTTGTCGTTGAGTTGTCCAGTTGTAGTCTACTTTTGGCGAGAGAAGTTGATACCAATGCGAAGAACCCAAGGAGGGAAAGCACATAGCAGGATGATCTGCATGAAGGCAAATGGTGAGTTCACCATTGCCGTAGCAGTTATTGTTGAGAAACTTTCAAACGATGTTAGGTAGTTTCACCACCATCCTTCAATGGTGTTCTTACCGTTATGCGTGCACGTTTATGCCCACAACCATGGCTTGAAATCACCCCCGGTTGTTGACCTCGTTGTTCGGTGCTTTTGTAAGTCCTATGTGGCCAGATCTTATGAACTGCCCCTTCGAAGACGTGCATGTGAATGAATCAATAAAATTCTGTGGTGGGCTAGTTGGTGCATTTTCGCTTCTGTAAAAGAGCGCTTAGAAAGGGACACAACAAGGAAAAACGGTGACAAACAGCGCATTTGTGTAATCCTAATTCCTTATTGTGTCTTGTTTTAGCGCTCTGTTATAAAAGCTGATTTGCATGCATACTGGAACAAGCTTTGTGCCTGAAGTTAAAAACGCACAAAGAACGGAGTGGTATCGATATTAGCTCGCTGCGGGAGAGCGGGTGTTGAGAGATCCAGCATTATTTCAGAGGAAGGTGCCAGTGTCTGCGTGACAAAAGTGGAATTATGTGTCTTGTGCAACAATTCAATCTTTCTACGGCTGTGCATTGGGCGATGTCCCAACACGTAGAAAAATGGCGGGGTTTTCCGCGCATCGTACAGAATTAATGCAATACGTAACCAGCGATAACATCACACACGGGTAAACAGCCATAGCACAACACAAAAACAAATAAGAAGAAACAAAAATTAAAAGCAGTGACGTTGCGTCGTGATGCTCAACTTGCCCTAGAGATCTCCGCAACACGACTGGATAATTGAGTCGCGGTTGTAAAAGGAAGCGGCACTTCGCACGAAATGCTTAAGCTGCAGCGCAGCTACCTGCGAACACGGCTATCAAGACATATACGCCCGAACCTTTCACACGGCAGAGTCGTTCAGTAAAAAATGTACCCTTGCCTTCCCCGTGGCCGGCCGTTAGTTGCGGGCGTCAAAGCGGACCCCTGCCTGCGGACTCGGAGATAAATCACGAAGCCCGTGCACGCGTGCTGCTAGCCCTGTGTTGTCCCCCTTCCGAGCGGTCGAAGAAACGTCGCTCACGACGTGCCGCCACCCCGCTCTTCATCCGCGACCCCAGCCCTTCAAGCCCGACAGCTCCGGCCACGCTGAGCGTCCGGTATACCCCAAGGTACACCTTTGTGTCCGCTTCTGTGCCGCTCAAAGATGACTCGCCGCCGAGTCTGTACACAAAGCAGCCGCGTCGGCGGATTGCCTCGAAAGCGCGTCATCCCTATTTCATATTTGCCGCGCTTTCGAGGCGCTTTTTCAAAGAAAGTGCTGCCGAGTTGTGCCGCGCCTCCGCCAGATGGCGCCACTGGTCCCGCGACCGAGAGAAGACGCAGAGAAACATCCCCCTCACGAGGGGCACGATCAAATGCAGAGCATTTCCGGGGGCGCACGACGTTAAGTAGTTTGCGTTACGTTAATGTTGTTGCACTTGTGGCAACTGCTGACGAGAGAGCGCTCGTCAGCAGTAATTTGAATGAGTCAACGATATAAGGCGCGTTCGTAGCGTCCCATTCTGTGTCGGCTTTGTGGCGCAGTGGGTAGAGCACCATGTACATTGCGTTCCGCCCGCAGGGTCGAGGGATCGAAACGGGGCACCGGATAGTATTTTTTTTGTATAGTAGAGAGGGGCGCGGTGCGGACTACGGACGTCAACGCGCGTGACATCGTGAGTTACTGAAATGCTCTGCATTTAAAAATTAGAGACGACCATCCCGAGGTGATTACGTCCAACAGCATATCTGTTGACGTACAGCAATGCCATTGTAATGATTATCTAAGGAGAATGCGTACAGAGTTTCCAAAACTGTCAGTTTAAGGAGGCCATAAAAACAAGACACAACTTTGTTTAGTTTCCAGATAAGTAGCCTTTGGTTACTGACTAACTATCCCGCCGCGGCTAAAAAAGTCGTGTTTGAAAACACAAATCGACACAAAACAGCAGGCGTTTAAAGAGTGAACAGGAAATTGTTAGACCTGAAGTCAAATTGGTCTCTTCGTCCTACAACGAAGGGTTGCAGCATCTTTTAGACTTCAGATGTAGCCAGGACGGTTGTCTACTTGTTCAGTAATAGTTAAACGCAACCGGTTCTGTCAAAGGAATGCATGAATGTGAATATTTCTTTAAGAATCGGAAGGTCTCTTTCTACACCTTATAAAATTAGCAACTGCACAACTGTCTCCTTCGCCGAGAGCCTTCTCGTCTGGTCAGTTGTCGAAGCTATAAAGCCGTCGATAGATGGGTCAGTTCTAAAGAGAATAAAAGAAAGGGATAATCTATTTGACACTTTCATTCAAACAAAGGACATCGACTACTTGCGGCAGTTTAAGCAGCTTAGAAATAAATTAGCCTCTTATATTAAGCGGCACGCATACAATAATACGAACATAAGTTCCCAGCTATTCTGAATGACCAAACAGCAGTTTGGAATACCATAAACGGTCTTTTACGCTCACCAAATCCAAAAAAGACCTTCATTGAGCTCATGATAGCAAATCTTGCTCTGGTACATTGCTTGCTGATACGTTCAAGGCCTATTTGTTAACTTCTGGGGCTTGTTAAATCTCCACTAGTACCAATACCGATTACTAAAAATATAACAAAATCTATAATCCTTTTCTTTCCTCCCACTGACGAAACCGAAAGACATTCTTTCATTATAGATTTACCTACTGCGCCAGTTGATGACATAAAGGCGTTAGCATTAAAATCAGTCTCACAGTGTATTAGTCGGGCGCTCTCACACATTGTGATTTGATTTTAAGCACCTGAATTTTTCGTGCGCCCAGTAGCATTAACTCCGGTCCTATGTAAACTGATCGACAGAATGATAAACGATAGACTAATGCACCACCTTGAGTGCTCAGGATGGTTCCACCCCGCTCCCACAGGATTCCGACCCTATCTGAGCACTCATGACTACCTATGGCTACTACGTCGCGTCATTAACAGAACTGCTCGCAAGGATTTGCCAGTTTATATCATTGCACTGGGCATTCACAAAGCTTTCCAAAATGTTAGTCAATCGGGCATATTGCAGGAATTGGCTAGTGCGTTCCCCAGTCGAAACGCTGAAAATTGGGTACGAAATTTCCTTCAGCATCGACCCATTAAGACTAAATGCCTCCATACACCAGCTAACTACTTTCTATTTAGATCGCGGTGTTCCACAAGACTCTATCTTAGCTCCAATTTTGTTTAACCTAGCCATGAATCGGGTGGCACGAACACTTGAACAAGACACTGCTGCTCGGTTTGCCTTTTATGTGGACGACGTAGTGGTCTGGACCGAAGCTAAAGACTATCCCTTTAAAGATCCCATGCAAACGGAACTGCAGGCTGCCGTATTGAGCCTTGAATGCTCCCTTTCCAAGTTTCAATTACGGCTATCACCCACTAAAACAGAGCTACTCAGCGTTCACGGCAAAAATCCCACAAATTCAGATCAGATCATTTCCATCCAGATCAGGGATACGCAGCTGGATTCTCATAACAGCACCATTCGTCTCCTCGGCCTTCCTATTAGCAGTTGCAATAGCCCCCATAAATGGATCCTTAATCTGAAAGCCACTAGGTGCAACACCTTGCACGCCATCCTCCGCCTCTCAATAAGTTTGGTGGTGCCCATCAGCAGGCTTGTACAATGCTTGGTCATGCAATAGCACACGGGTGCCTCACTTACGGCTTTCCGGTATATGATCATCGCCCAGCACACGTAAAGGATCTTCATATATTAAATCGGCACCTTCTCCGTACAATTACTGGTCTTCCCCAATACACCCCCGTAGATATTCTTCACAAAATTGTACCCCTTCACAACCTTGATACCCTCATCGAAGAGACCAAGCTACGTCTTAAGGAACATCTTGAGCAGTCCCCCCAAGGCAAGTCTATCGGCTCATGGGACTCTATGAACAGTAAATTCGACCCCACTTGTTACCCATTCTCCCTTCCGCCCTTGGAGCGCCCTGCGATTGGCATCCCTCGGCGTCACCCTATACCTCGGCTGCAGGTGAGAGCACGCGAGTTATACGTTCGCACTATCCAGAACGGCAAGATGGAGACCGAAGTCGACATCTTCACGGGCGCCGCCATGCGCGGCAATGAGGCTGCGATTGCATGGACATCTTCGGACGCCCCCTTGCTAAATGGTTCCCGGAAGATCTCCAATACATATGGCCTAGCTGAAGAAGCTGAACTTATGGGTGTCCTGGGGGCTGTCCATTCCATCCGCGACCATTGTGACTCACCCTCATCCCGGAAATTTCGCATCATTACGGATTCTCACGGCGCCCTTACAGAATTGAACCGAACATTTTCACCTAATTATACGGCCATGAATATACTACATGCCATCCGAGACCTTCAACTGGAAGGCATCGCCATCCGCATCGTCTGGTCCCCAGGACACACGCCGCGGGCACATGGCCACCACGCCGCTCACACCGCCGCCCGGGAGAGACTTGACACACCTCCACTGGTTTCCAGTGCCCCATTGCAACACCTACCACAACCAGACTGGCAACTTCACCTGCGGAAATTCAAGGCAGAGAGTCGCAAGAGGCTTCAAGATACCACCCCGGTGGGTGTACTGGGCCCCCTCAAGACGCTCAGACGCTGGGGGGAGGTGGTAGCTAACAAGATTTACGCGAACACGGCCCTAACCCCTCATGTACTACATAAATGGACCCACGGAGCCAGCTCGCACATCCAACACTGCCCGTATTGTGACGAGAAGTGCATCCCTAACCTGTACCATTTGATATGGCACTGTGCGCACTTCAAGACCGGTCGCAAGCCACTATTGGTCCTCGGTTCCCCACCCGGAGATGAAGAAGCGCACCTGCAACACGTTAGAGAGTGCTTGAGAAAGTTATTGAATACGTGCTAACCAGTGGTCTCTACAAGCTGGTGTAATAACATTGACCGGCACCTATAAAAATCGTCGCACCTATCTCTTCACGGTTTTTGCGAACTATATGTCCACGGACCTTAAAATGCTATCCACCATTTCAGGTGATTGAACCTTAAACAGTGTTCTTTTTTCGATTATTCCCTCCCTTCCTTCCTCCCCCTTTCCCTCTCCTTCCCCAACAGGGCATTCATGCCCCTCTGATAATACAGGCATTCCTCCTCCTGATAAGCTAAAGATAGCTAGGGTCTCAGGAATTCACAAAGCTGGTAATTAAAATGACTTAAATATTTATAGACCTCTATCTGTCTTGCCCGTATTTTGAAAAATAATAGAATGAGTATTGTACGTTCGAATGTCACATTTCTGCAGCAAAAAAACATAATAACAAAACAGCAATACGGCTTTCAAAAGAAAAAAAAATACAGAGGAGGCTTTGCTATTTATCGAGGACAAATTAGTACATAATTTTGAGCACAGATGTTATACGCTTGGAATATTCCTTGATTTCAAAAGGGCTTTCGATTCGATCCAACGTAATTGTCCTGGTGAAATAAATCAATATAGCACAAGGGGTGTTTCCCTGAAGATGATATGCACATATCTAACAAATCGTTTTCAATATTGTGACTCGCAGCATGCAATAACAAAAATGGATAAAATTAACTGCGGCGTCCCTCAGGGATCTATATTATGCCCACTCCTGTTTCTCTTGTATATAAACGATATTACTGATAAAATCATGTCTGATATTACTGATACAATCATGTATAAAATCATGTCTGGTGTTTGTGGTAACAAACGCCAGACATGATTTTATACGCCGAAGATACAACCGTTGTTTTTCTCTGGCAAAGATATGGACAGCTTAGAAAAACCAGCACACAGATGGCTTAAGCACTTATGACATGGCTAATAGCAAATAAGCTTAAACTAAACACCATATAAAAAATGTTATTTTTCGGCCAAAAAATATAGCCAAGGACATATACGTGGGCAATACCCCGCAGCGCCATCACAAAAGACAAGCGACGACGACGACGACGAAAGTGCTAGTGGACCCTGCGCTGGCTCTCTAATGGCCGCAATGTAAATACTGTATGTACTATTGTGAGCAATATGAAAGGAAACACAGGAAATCGTAGAAAACACCCTCAGACCCAGCTATGAGTGATATGCAGCGGCCGCCGTCGGAAACATAGTGCAAAAGGGGACGGTGTTCTAACAACTGTTCCCATTCTCGCCGTGCGTCTTATCGGCTGTCGGACGACACCATATTACTGGCGAAATGACGTAAGCTGCTGCTTTGTCGAAATGCCAGCATGGTGGGAGTGCCAACAGGTAGTGGAAGAGCGCCCTCCTTTCCCTCTGTGTTTTTCACAACGCCATCCGGTATCGCTCCAAGCCTGCTTCGAGGCTGTTTGCCACGCGTTCCTGTGTTCCCTTTCATATTGCTCACAGTAGTACCAGAGTCCGTCAATGCTTTTCGAAAAGCATTGACGGGCTCTGGTAGTACATAGACCGTACTACCTTTTAATACATCGCTTTATCTTCAACCATGGTTCCAGTCATTTGCTCTGCCGCCAAGTTACATTTGGTGGACTATGCGGGTTCGTCCGTCATCTCCGTCCTCGCCCCAGCTTCGCGCCTCATCGGCATCGGTGGAATCATCGAGGGTGCGTGAACCGCGTCGGGCAGCCCCAGCCCCGCCGCTGCAGGCCCTCGACGACGACCCCCCGCCTCGTGTCCCTAGCCCGTGACGAGCCGACCCAGAGCCGCCAAGACACGATGACATGTGACGAGACGACGACGATGTGTCCCCCGATATACCCCATGACATTCCAGTAAACTTTCGAGGAGATTTGACTGAACGGATTCTGAAGGGATTTGATTTCGGGGGGATCTGATTGAACGTTTTTGATTTATTTGACTGAAGATGCCAAAATCTTCTCGGTATTACGTTTCATGAAAGACTCGAGTGGACATATCACATAAACAGAGTGCGCACCGATCTTTCGCGCTCAATTGGTGTAATCGGGAAAATGAGAAGTTTTTTTTTCTATTTGGGTAACGAGACAACTCTATTACTCCTTAGCATGCTCGCGTGTTCATTACTGCTGATAATATGGGGAGCGACTACTAAAACAAACAAAGCATTTATAAACTACAGAAGCCGTACGGATAATTGAAGGTGTCAGACCTAGAATGCATTCTGTACCATTATTTCACAAGCACAACATATTAACGTTTGAGAATACCTTAAACAAAAAAGTAGCGATGATCATATATGAGAAACTGAAATCTAACAATGGTCGCAGTTCACGCTGCATATTCTCGAAGGCAGCTTACATATAGCTTTAGACGCATAACATATTGCAGTGAAAGAATACGGACAAACTACCGTACACAAAAGCTAACGTATATGATCCCTCAACTATTGAATGCACATTCAGCAATTACCACCACAGTGCGAGATTATTTTTCGGTTAATTTCATTTTAGGTGGCATCACTTAGGTAGTCTTAAAAATTGACGTGTCACTTTTACCAAGTAGTACAGTCAGATGACTTTAAACTTTTTAGTGAGTAGAAATTGCATGATCTGCTATTGAATAAACCCGGGTATTTTCACATATTCCTTGCTCTGTCATGGAAAAAATAACGTTGTTATAAGCAGTCTGAATACATGATTGTTGTAAACTGAGTCTTGAAGACCAGTATGAAACTATGAATATTCTACAGAACGTATTTGAAAACTGTTACAAAAAAATGTCAAATCTGTGGTTGCAGTTACACTTGAAAATGCTCCTTGTGCGCTAATTGAATGGGGAAAATTATGTCACTCTGTCAGGGATTAAATTGCCTTTTTGCCAACCTTGCCCCTTACCTGTGCGAAATTTGTACTCTGTAACTGATCGATTGAATAAACTGAACCGAAACTGAAATTAGTTTCCACTTTGCTTGAGCTTTGTCTACTCGAGCGGCGCAGAGAGCCAACAGCTTGCCACTGATCGAAGTAAACTTGAGCTCTTCCACATCAGGAAGTGGGGCTCTTCCGTGTTCAGATCTTTATGATGCCAGCCAGTTTGAGAAGGGCTCGAGACCGCCCCAAAAGGCGCGTGCGCGAAGAGCTGCCCGCCACCCAACTTCAGGAAAGGGTCCGCGAAGCCGTAATTACCGTCAGCGCCCCCAACAGTGGGCCCTCCGCCCGCTCCGGTCAGGTCAGCGACGTGCCGCTGCTTCTTTTCAACGAACCCCTGCGCTATACGTGGAGGGGAGTCTGCACCACTCGGACAAGCGGCTTGGCAGACGATGCCTGACGCGTCATTTTTTTTTCTTCAGCCTACCAGGTAGCAAAGTTATCATAAATAACTCTGGGCGTACGGGTGATGCCGGAAGAGATTTACTGTTCTGGAAGGTATTTCAGGAGATTACACAAGCCGAAAGCCACGCTTTATGCATGTAGACATTTCAACACTAAAGGTTAAAATGCCGAGCATGGCGTTGGTGTTATTCCTTTTAAATGTCTTCTTGGGTTCTCTTTCTACTTAAGAGAAATGTACAAAAGGAAGAATGCAGTATTATAACTTTTTTTAATATCTACCCTTCATATCTCGTAACTGCAACAATATATTTTTTTATTGCTCATTATGCTACGACCGCTGTGCTCATTGACCGAAAGAGGCATGCACGTTTGCAGCAATATCTACTTTATGATGTTATGACAGAAGCTTCCGCCGGTGTTTCACAAAGCAAAGCGGATGCCCGCAAGGTGGCGGGGCTCTTTCGCGGCTCGTTCGCGCGGTTAGTGCGCCGCTCGTGAAGCAGGAAGCGGTGGTGGAACATTTACGTGCACGCCGGCTCTTTGTGCCTACGCTGGACTTCCGTTTTCAGCGGGGCTCCTCCGTGAACTCTGAGCCTTGGCACGCGCGCCAGGGAAAGGCGGCCTCGACTTCCCGTAGCTAATATACGCCTCGCGCGCTGCCTGTAGGGGCGCCAATGAAATCCCCCTAGCGGCCCGTTTCGAAAGCAGCCGCGGGAGTCTCCGTCCCGCTCCGAACTGTCGCCGCTGCTTTTGCGGCACGTTCACGATTGAAATTTACGTTTGAGGGCGTTGGAAATCCACGTTTATGTGGAGCAGTCACTATTCTCGCAAATGGGGTGTGTTTAAGAGTGTAAATGTTTCTGACGCGGTGTTTAAGAGTGTAAATGTTTGTGACGCGATGTTAGTGTGGTACACTCGGCCTGCATAAGCGCCCGGTGTGTGTCACAGGCCAGTGTCGCGGAACCGACGTATGCATGGAGCTTATTGTAGTTACACTCAGATGTTCATGCTGCGGCTACACACTCATATTCTAGCGGAGCACTCATGCCTGACAGCACGCCAGTTTGCCAGTATCATACCTCAGGCATTGACATCAAAATTTACAAGTCGTAATTTCGCGAATATTCAACAAAAGTGCGATGCATATTGCAGAATTATTATCGGGGATCAGCGCCCGACAAAGGGCCGTCTTGTCGTGAGCTCAGCGCCCGCAAACCTTCATCTGCTACATGTATTCTCTTCGAGCAGCGCGGAGACGGGATTAGAATATAATCACTACCCACGAATAAACTCTTCTTCCAAATATCGTCATATGGCAGAGGGAGACTGCAGAATAAAGCATTAAACTGAAACCAGAGGCCCTTATCAGATACCACACGCTTCCAACGACACATTTTATCACTTGTGAACGGGGCCTCCATGCCGTACACTTCCAAAAATACGCCCGCTGAACGATCAGCTGTTCGTTGAAGTTGAAAACCAAACGGAAAGTGAACGCGAGATTTGTGCGTGTGATTTCTAAAAAAATTCGTTGCTTCGATTTCGCTCCGCATTTGTACACAGCGTCCCCCTCCCCTCCCCCCGCCCATGTGTCGCGAAATAGCAGTGCATTTCGCGTCTAGTTGGTCTGGCGGGCCCTACCTGGCTTAAGTTTCGACTAACGTCTTTAGCATATCAGAAGCTGCACTAGGTTTTTTCATTCCCGTTAGCGCTATTCTTTTTTTTCCAGACTTGCGGAGCAATTATTTTTCCGTGGTTTAATTCTTTCCTTACTTCTTGCTAGCTATAAGGCGTGAGTGGGCACATATTTAACGACGTACAGCCTTGTAATATACTTAACATTTTCGCATGGCTTATTGTCCGGGATCTGGTAATCACATCTACGAAACATATTTTTCTGCAACGTATATATTTGAAACGATGCCGCATTCGTTGTCCGCGATGCAAAACAAAACCAACCTCTCACTGTGCCAGTGTCAGGTCTAAACGAGGCGAAGTAGAACTTACTTGTGCCTGACGTATTCCGAGGTGACAGTGGTGATATGCTGCTGCCGTCGCCGACGCCCGGAAGAGCGGCAACGAAGCGCGCAGGACCGCGTCCCTGGGTAGCATGGAGGAAAGAAACTCAGGAGAGGCCCTTAGCATCCCAATGCATTGCGAAAAGTGTGGAGGAAGTGGCGTCATTTTTCTTGAGCCCATAGACAATGTTGCTTACTTGTTTACAACTGCGGCGGCCAAATTTGGGCAAATAGAACGGGCAAATTTTTAAGGCGCTTGGTATGTGGCTGCCTCGCAACGCTTGCAAACCACTACAGTCGCTACGACAAACGTTTTTAGATTAGGCCAGTTTGAAAACTCCGCCATCGGAGGCGGCCTTAACTCGTATGCGTTCGCCATCCCGCGAGCCTGTTGCTATGACGACGACAAACGCTACTTTGCCAGGCTTAAGAGCTGAAAAATCGTCCTTCTATCTCAAAAACGAAGGCCGTTTTTCGATTGAAACTTTGGGTGAGGGTTAGAATGGCCAAATTGAAGGCGAAATCAACAGCTTAGAACATGACATCGCACCGAGGAATTAGCGACGAAGCTGTTTTCGCTGCGAAGCGGGAGGGCAGGGCGACGCCATGTTAGTCAAATCAAATCGGAGATAGCAAAGGATGATGGGATAGAGTGCTGGGCTCAGTGGGCTCAAGTCATGGCGGGACTCAGCTTCACAAATGTGACGTCAGGGCCTCTCCTTACCTTTTCTTTCGATAGGCCTCCTGCTCTGCCCAGGGGGCGCTGCGCAAGCGGCTTCCGGGCAGTACTTCCGGGTAGTACAAAGCTGCGTGGGTCCCATAGGATCCCGTGTTGACAGAAGCAAAATGAGCTCGACTCTCTCGATTATTTTGCGACGTGGTCACCAGCTCATCCCCGACGCGTCCGATCTATTTCAGCGATCAACTTGGCATCAGGGGAAAAAGCTTTGCAGCGCTAAGCACGTTTACAGCGCCGACGAAAGTACCGGGACCGTGACGGCGTCTGCTACTCGCAGGTTCACCGATCGATGGTCGTACGAAGTGAAATTTTAAGTAAAATTTCTAGTTTAAACTAATACTCTACGTAACAAAGACTTCTCAAAAACAGCCGATCAAAAAAGAAGAGTGACGCAATCGGCGATGATCGCGCTTTAAAAAGCCAGCGAGTCCGGCGGACCGCCTGCTGCGGTGCGCCGCTCTTTTGCGTACCTGCACACTATGCGTGCACTTTCATTAAGCAGTGCTCGTTTGCGTCGCCGTTACGAATACATGGTGCAGCGTTAGCTTGCCGTTTTGTTGCGTGTCTCAGTGACAAAATGCCGCGACCGTCAGAAGCGTGAAATCTGTTTTGCGATTCCGAAATTAGTGGCCGTAAAACAAAGTGGTCGGGCGAACTAAGAGGCCGCTCGCTTTCCTTGTTTGCTCTCACTTTACTTAATTATGCTCTTGCAGCATATATTCCCAGTTCGCACTTAATAGCCTAGAATGAGGGTCAGCAACGGCCGAGTTCCATGCAGCCGACACAGCGGAGGGCTGGACGGCAATCGGGGGGGGGGGGGGGGGGGGGGGGGGGGGGCTTTGAATGCAAAGAGAAAAAATTCAGCGAATTTCTAATAATATTTGACAATAATCTGGCGAAATGTGAAGATGGGGGGGGGGGGCAATTCAACTGGAGGACGCCAATACTCTGTTCTTGTCTTGCTGTCTAACTCCATTTGAAGTCAAAACTGTCGTGTCGGCGTTCAGATTCGACGACCCCTGCACTAGACAACCAGCACAGTCAGTGATGATCGCATATAAATATTCGGGGCCCCGCGCCGTGTATGCGGCTGTGTTATGTTATGCTGTGTTATGTGATGTTATAGAAGTACACATCTCTGCAGGCAGCGGGCGTGTGATTTGGTGCGTGTTTTGCGTCCTTTAATAGCGCTTAATTTGTTTATTTAATTGGCGCTGTTGCCCTACCTACGCGCTAGTATACATGTAACCTGCCGTTCGTAAATCGTGCGGCGTAAGACGTTACGCAAGAATCATTTAGTTTGCGAAAATACGAAACAAAATTTCCACTCGTTTCAAAGGCGGTGCCAGGCCAGCAGTGTCAGCTGAGTCGGCTGCGCAATTCTTGCGTTCGCTTGCATGCTCCTGATGAAGCAACCTTTTGCAGTTACCTCAGGATATAAGATGAGCAGCGTTCCGTGTTTATGCTACTCGTGAACTTTCCTTTGTCGACCGCACGCAAGAAGAAAAAAATTGCAACTGTCGCCAAACAGTTAAACCACCCGACCTGGCGATACTGTCCCACGCCGCGACCACCGCGACAGCTCGCTCAAAAGAAAGCCGACAAATGAGCTTCTTTTATCGGATATTATTTTGTTTAGCCTCTGCAGCTACTTTAAGGGCTATTTCATACAGTATGCAGTCATTTAAACACGACAAAAAGCGCCACAACCAACTTTCACTCTGGCTTGTAATTGAAAACACATGGAGGGCGGCGAGAGGGTCGTCTGCTTTTGTACTACCCAGAGGCGTCGGCCGCTAGGGGCGCTGCATGTCGCCAAAACTCCAGCGCAGGAGGCCTATAGGTTTAGTGCAGTGTTTTTTGTAGCGTGCGTTGACGCTTGCGGCGCCACCTGTTGTACCCAATGCGAAGTATCCAAATTTGGTCGTGGCCTTGGCGATTTGCTGCCGGCGGCGCGCCGTTGCTCCGGCCGTCCCATTCGGCGCGGAAGCAAGGGGAGCGGTGTAATTTTAAATGCATAGCATTTTAGTAACTCACAATGTCACGCGGCGTTGGCGTGCCTTGTCGTAGTCCGCAGGCGCGCCTTGTCGTAGTCCGCAGCCAGGCCACTACACCATAAAAGAAATAACAGTTTCCGGCGCCCGGTTTCGAACCCATTACGCCGCGGGCGGAACGCAAGGTGCCCGGCGCACTACCGACTGAGCCACGAAACCGACACAGATTTCGATGCACCGAACGCGCCTTATATTCTGGTTTGTTTCGAAAGCGCCACAAGTTCCCGCGCCTCCGAAAGATGGCGACACGGGTCCCGCGATCGAGAGATACGACTTGCCGGCGCACCCCCTCGGAAATGCTGTGCATTTGATCGTGCCCCTCGCGAGGGGGATGTCTTTCTTTGTAATGGCTTTTGTATTTGCGCTACTCGCAACGGTTTCTCTTAAAACATGTTCACAACTTTCACACACTTTGACAATTCCCTGCCTGTGCGTTGATATTTTGAGCGTAGCGCAGTAACGATATGCCACAGTAGTCCCGTATGATAGGAGGCCCCATTGGCTTTTTACTTTTTTTCCTGTCCCGCTCTCCGGGTGCGTGCCGCATTCCAATGGCAGGTGCAGTGGCCCTGCTCCCGCCTGCTCCCAAGTGTTCTGTGCCCTACTTCTCACTGCACGACGCCACTGCTCCTGTTTTCTCAATGGAATTCGCCGTAAGGGGCGCAGGCGCACGGGGCCTTGGAGGCCGGGCTTCGTGTAGTTTGCTAGCGTGGGAGCGCAACGTGCTTGCTTTCCTGTGAAGCACGCTCCCGCCATGCTCGTAGCGCCTTGGAGCGTTGCGACCGGGTTTCGGGAAAGCGCACTTGCATCAATGCGGCAGGTTGTGTAGTTTCTGCGTACAACTCAGCTCTTCGTTTTTTTTTGCTAGCTCCGACACACGCCGCGAGGCGGCGCCGTTAGCCTAAGGTTGAAGCGAGGCTCGTCTGGCCGACGCTGCCTGCGCTTTGAGCTGTAAATTAGCCTTCGTTGTCTCGTCTTCGGTATAGAAAACTCTCAATATGTGGTCTATGTATTTTGACTCGATCCTACAAGTACAAAGTTGTTTAACATACGTTGTTTAACACCCACGATTGCCTTTGCACGCAGCTTTAGAGGTCGTTTGCTTGAAAGGCGAATGCCATAGCCAAGGGTTCTGTCATCTCGGGCAGAGTGAATGCCAGCGTGCTGCATTCGTTTTTCGCTGCTACAGCATTTTCGCGCGATATCGCTGCGCGAAAATATGCTTTTTTTGCCTTTTAAGTTGTTTCGAACGCTCTGGGTATCCGTTGTGTGTGGTGTGTGTGTGTGTGTGTGTGTGTGTGTGTGTGTGTGTGTGTTGTGTGGTGTTTGTGGTGTGTGTGTGTGGTGTGTGTGTGTGTGTGTGTGTGTGTGTGTGTGGTGTGTGTGTGTGTGTGTGTGTGTGTGTGTGTGTGTGTGTGCGAGTGTGTGTGTGTGTGTGTGCGAGTGCACGTGCGCGAAAACAGCGTAATACCGATAAGCTCTCGTGTATTGTTTATAGGCAGGCGACTACGATAGTCAAATAATCTGTTAGGCTTCCACAGGTACGAATCAATCATTTTTTTGCGTTTTATTTATATGCTTAGGGTTTTCAAGTACCTACTGCAATCTCGCTACCAAATTATTTGCCGTGAGTGAAAAAGTCATGGTATTCCGCGATGCCTTTTATATCGCTATCGACTCTACATATGTATTTTTTTTCGAAAGACTGTTTCTGAATTTCCAGGTTGGCTGGGGTAATATATTCTGCACATAATTTGTTGGCATGACATATTAAGGGCATTATTTTTTTCGGTAAGCAGTTAAGCTGATCACTAATATCTGTATGCACAACATCGGCCGTAAGTAAGTTGTTCGGGATATTAGTGAATAAACACACCAAGTTGAGAACTATACCAATCGTAACTTGGGTAAAGATTTTTATAACATTACTTAGACCACGTCCATTTATGGTAGACTGGAAGTCTCTGTACGTTTGTATATGCAAGCATGCATGCCAATAAACGGCACCAGCACGTTTACCCTGCCTATTGCGGAAGAAATACCGATAGCCATTTGGACAGTATACACTTCAGATGCTGAAGTATACGACGTCTCTTTTAATAGTATCGCGGTAAAAGTTACGCCAAACGTTTAAAGTAGTGTTGCCATGTCATCTACTTTATCTGTCAAAGACGGCACGTTTAAAGGAAAAAAAAGGAAACGACATAGGGGGTATTTTCGTGTTTACTAATGGTTTGATTTCGGTCGGTTGAATTCCCATAATTCGGTTCTTGCTCCGAACGCACGGGATATGCGTTCCGTGCGTTCCAAACATGTACGATATTTTCAGAAATAAATCCGGAAAACGTGTTGTGTTTTGGAACCATGCTTGACTACAAAAAAGAATACTGCTGTGCAATCAATTCACTTATGCATCACCCCGGGCATAGTCTACGTCGAAAATTCAAAGGCACCAGTAATTACCCTAATGGCACCAGCTACAACTTCTACCTTTCTCCTGCATTGGTGTGCGGTAACTTTTTTATTATTAGACGTCGCACACAGGCTGCGAAGGCCGAGTTTTCGTCCTCTGCGCCCGCCCGCGCAAGGGAATACGAGCTTAGTCTACGCGCGCCGCGGTGCGGCGAAAAACGCGGCCACGCCCCCTTTTCAACTTACGCTCTCTCCGTGCGATTGGGACGGCCGGAGCAACGGCGCAACGCCGGTAGCCGATCGCGGAGGCCACGATTTGGTCAGACCCCACTGGTCAGGCTCGGAAATGAAGATACCAACCTGAGTGCGTGAGTGCGGGTGAGTCGGTGTAGTTGAGGATTAACTAGCAAACGAATTCTGTAGGCGCTGTTATAGCCTACATCTTTATTAGGTGGCTATGAGGAGATGACGGCTAAGGTTGTCCCAATTGGCTCATCCTTTTTCGGCGGCCTGTAATAGCGGCAAGCCCATACCACGCCGTCCCCTCAACTTCCGCTCCTTTGTTCAGTTGCGGAAGCCGCTGCCGCAACCGTTGCCCGTTCCACACAGTTCCCGCGTCGCTTATTAAGTGTCCAATCATCGCCCCGCACACCCATAGAACTTAGGTCTTTCTTGGGCTGCCCAAGCCCGAAATGTTTGGTCTTGGCTGTCGGTCTATCACTCAATTCAGCCGCCCGGGCAAAGTTGAAGGGCTTCTCGAACAAGTATATAGGCAGAACCGTCCAAACTACTCGAACTGGTGACATGCATAATGCATACAAAAATTGCTCCACCCCAAATCAAATATCAGGCAATTTTGAGGCAAAACATCAGTACATAAACTTATAGCAGCTTTTTTGGTTGTATTTAAAATAGACGTGGGATCGGTTATTACTGTATATAAAAAGCGCGGTTAAAAGGTTGCAAGGCGGGTAGTTTATACTAAAAACGGTGTCTACTCAAGCTTATCGTGCTGTGTACACACAGAACACAAATAAGCCGGAATGGGAGTAAATGGCTTGTGTCGTCACTTAAACCCAAGTGGGAGTTTCCAAAACTCCTTCGAATGGGAGTTTTGCAAAACTTCCATTATTTTGGCAGTTTATTTAGTACTCTATGGGAGTTTTGTTCTACAGCCACTAGAATGGGAGTTTTCAGGGGGAGCATTGGGAGTATATTATTGCCTCCCACTGGGAGTTTCCACGCAGCATGTTGGAAGTATTTTTGCCTTGTATTGGGAGTTTTATACAGGTGCATTAGGCGTAATTTAGGCTACCTTTAGGTGTTTTCGAGGAGTACATTAGGAGTATTCCGAACTGCATTTTGGGAGGTTTTAGGAGGTGCACTGGGAGTAGTTTTGCCATTGATTAGGGCAGATATTCGGAATGAAACAAGCAGTTTGAATCTTATGCATAATTTATTCAACAATTGACACATACAAATATAAAAATCAGACACTGGACCTCAAACAATAAAATCAAAAGATGAAATAAAGCTGCGAAGCGAACACAAACTCAAACGTAACACAGAAGTGCAAACCCATAAAAAAGGGTAGAGAGAGTAAATGAAAAGGTTATAAATGTTGAAATATACAAAATGTTAGAAAATGTCGAAAGACAACATATTATCACAAGAAATGCACAGTTCACAGAAAGTATTAAAGAGGGTTGAAACTCACAATAGATCTGTGAAACTCACAAACACATGTGCAGCTATCAAAAAGGTACAGCGGAAAAGAATAAAAAAGATTACACATAAACACAACGTATACAGAAATCGGACTAGATGTCACAAAAAACATTAAAGTAGTTCAAAACTTTAAAAAGGACGAAATTGAAACATATCACAGAAAAGAAAACACCAAAAAAAGGGTAGAGTTTAAGAAAATTAGACAGATTAAAAATCAGCACAACACAGTAAAACCCAATTGATTGATTTGATTGATTGGAGGGTTTAATGCGCCGACACAATGCAGGCAATGAGGCGTGCCGCAGAGGAGGGCTCCGGATTAATTTTGACTACCTGGAGATCTTTAACGTGCGCCGAAGTCTTGTACACACTGACGTTTTTGCTTTTTTGCCTCTATCAGAAAAACGGCCGCCGCGGCCGAAAATCGAACCCGCGACCGCCATAGCAGCACGCCTTAGCCACTGAGCCACCGCGGCGGATAAAACACAATTGAACATATTACACAAACCTGACATATCACACAATGTATTGAACATGAAAGACCCGTAAAAAATATCAAACAAAACTGCAAAATCACAGACAAATATCACAGCAATTCAATTGTATAACAAAAAGTGAAAACTACTTAATAAAATACATCACAAACATATGCTACATATAACAGCACAAATATCAAAAAATTTAAGGCAACACAAGTATCACAAAAAGTGGAGGGAAACACAGGAAAGCTGCACAAATAGCAAAAAAAAGGTTTGAAGGAAGGTGGGAGACTGCTTCCCAAAATGTTTCAGTGACACTCCTTACTTTTCGTCGGCGCCAGGCGGTGCCGCAGTACCACTAAAAAAGTTAATTAGGTCAAGAGATTTCACTCGCGGCTTTGTTTTTGAAAGTTGCCGGAAAGCATGCTCCAGGAATGTGAGCACACGATGGGCTTTCTTTGGGTACTCTATATGGAATACCCAAAACGCTGGAAACAGGCAGCAGACGCCAGCTAGAAAAGAAGAGGTGGAGAAGGGGCGTTGGCCATCTACGTGAAGGCAAAGGTCGCCGTCCTGGTCCACCAGAATCGGTGTCAGCCCAGGCTGCCCCTGCGAAAGCAGTAAGAAAGTAGGCATATTTAATACAAAAAAAATTCCCCCGCATTTCCCCGAGGGGGAGAATGTGAAAGTGCGAATGCACGGTTGTCGGCCCGCTTGCGGCGCTTGCGCTCGGCCCCCGCAGCCCACCGCCTCGCCGCCTTCTCTTCCATCGGGTTTGTAGTATCACGTGTACACCACGCAGTTATCAAGCCGCTATAACGCCGCTGAGTCGCCAACGCACGCCGCTGACGACGTAGTTTGAATGCGCTAAAGATATAAGGCGCGTTACTCACACTGATATCAGCGTGGCGTCCGTGGCTTAGTCGGTAGCGCGTCGCGCTGCGGCCGCAAAGTCCTCGGATCGAAACCTGGCGCCGGATGCTGTTTCTTTTTTAAATATACAGGAGCACTGCGGACGCCGCCGCCGCCGGCGGTGGATGGTTTGGGGTCGCTTATAAAGTGCATTCGCACTTAAAAACTGTGATGCGCGTTCTCCAAGGGGAGATTACGCCAACTGCAACAAGTTGTTGCATGTGCCTGTGCCATTTGTGCACGGGGTGATGTTCCGCCTAAAAAAAGTGCGTAAAAAGTGCAGCGGTGACGTAGGAGACACTGCAGCTGGCAAGCTGATGCAAATGTGCCCCGCCATTTAATAAAAAGTGCCAAGCTTGCACTAAAAAAATGGCACCAGGTTTGTCACCTGCAAAGAAGGGGCAGTCTGTCGCGCCCCGTTGTCCTGTGGCAAATGCTACGTATAGGACAGACGGGACGGTGCATAAATGACAGAATGAGGCAGCACGGTGCAGGGGTTTCATTACTTGCGGTGAAGGGCCACCTGGCTGGCCACTGTAGGAGGTGGCGGCCAAACTAGTCGGGAGATTAACAAGGCATATAATTACAGGGAAGCCAATAATTGTGTGAGCACACCGTCAATTGTCCCCACAGAAAAGGAATTGCGCTTTTACGAGGGCGCATGCGGGATACATAAGTTGGCGTTTGTGCGGTGGTGATTGGGTCAGGAGGCGGCCTCTTACCCAGAGCCCGGGCTAATTTTGGTACTATCACCACATCCTCACCCATTAGTGCTAGGAAACATTAGTGCTTAATAATTACCATAGCAACGCTGCCATTGTGTTCACCTCGGAAGCATTATAATTGTCCTGACAACCCCAGGAGGCACAGTGAATGGGGGAGAGGTGAGGCTTTCGCTCTCTTGAAGCTTTCGATTCTGCCCCCCCTCTCCGCCTGGCCACCGCCGCCTCCGTTGGGCCCAACTGGTGCACAGCTATTGCAGCCGGGCCAGGTGAGATGCCAGCTCAAAGCGCACTTGAAAAGTTAATCGCACTAAGAGCGCGAAGACTACTTGCGGCAAGAAGCAGTGATGCACAATGCAATACAGGGTAGACCGCTTATGTCGCGAGAGCCCCGAAAATCCGCGCTTACCCCAACTTGTGTTCACGATGCCGAAGGCGCCTGCTTATCAGCGCAATGTACTGGGGGTGGAAATCTTCGGATTCGCACAGTTTTGCTTGTTCAGAAAGGGAAAGTGCGGTGACTTATCTGCACAACGTTCTAAAGCGTGAACCGCATGGAGCGATCTATTCTCGCAAAGACATGCAGTGCACGCCGCAGGCATGGCGACACCGGTGCTGTAATGTGTGTGGCGCCGCAGGCATGGCGACACAACTGGCGTAATGTGTGTGGCGCGGTACGAGGCTGAACTTGCGCATTGAAGAGTGTTGAGGCACTCTAGATTTCAATGCAAGTCAATAATGGACATCTTACGGGTGCTGCTGCTGATGACTCCATGTTATACTAAGAACACGCTTCGTGCAACTCACACATGAGCTCTTTACCGGTCACTGTTTTCTTTTCCCCCTGCCCTCCCAGAGGAGGAGCTTAAGCTCATGAGGTGAGGTGGGAGGGGCTTCAGCAAAAAGAGGAGTGTGTTGGCTGATGCTGAGATGCAGGTGGCCCTCATTCAATGCATTTTCCTAACGTAGTAAGCAACAAAACAGAAGAGTGTGTTCGCTGATGCTGAGATGCAGGCAGGTGTCCCTCATCCAAACTAAATTGAACTCATTAAGCAATGAAATGCAACGCTGAAACATTTTGCGCAAGCTTAGAACGAGGCAGTGAGGTCCAGGTTGACTTTCGGAGAGAACCTCAATTCTGACAGTTTGGGTGCTATCAGCAGACATAAATATCTCGCACTCGAGCATATTTGATTGTACTCACTTTTTTTATTGTTTTGATTTGAAAATGTTTGGTTGATTTGAAAATTGTTATACCATGTTTTAAAGATATCTTATTTGCAGTACATTTCATCACCTGTCTCTTCTGTTTTCTTTTTGGATGAATGAGAAGTTTCTGTATGCTTTTTACATGCTTTTAGGGAGTGACAGCATGTGCCGACATAAAGTTCTGTGTCACTAAGGAAATTTAATAAAAGCAATAGGTGAAAACCTGGAAAACTCAATGAATTTGAAAATGTCAGCTCATTAAGGCCGATCCACACGGCAAACCAAAGCGGTTATTTGGATCGCGGTCTGCGCATCACGTGATAGGACGTCACCAGTTCGCGCGGACCGCCGTTGGACCGCGAAGGACCGCGGCCCTCGTGGTCCAAATATTCGCCGAGGCTTTTCGGTCCGCAGTCTCGACGGCGGACCGCGACATCAATCAACGTGGTCTGACAGCTCCCGCGCCGCGTGGGCAGAGCCGGGTCCAGTTGCACCAAAAGAGAACTGCGCGGGCAGCGCGGCTGTTTCAAAGCGCTCGAAGGAGCCTGTCAATCACCTTCGGTGGAATAGCCGGCGGGCTAGGCTTACAATCGCGACGCATACTTAATCTGCGCTTTACTAGCAAATCCTATGGCTCTTACTGGTGCGATGCTAGCCATCATTATCACATTGTTTCACGCATTGTTTCGTGCGAACGACGCCGGCGGCTGCGCGAGCGCGCCCACCCGGTTTGCATGCGGGTGGCTGTTATTGTCGGGATGAAATATTTCGTGCAGGCTTGCGCGTTACAACCAGTTGTCGCGGCCAAACGGCGCCTGTGTTAACCGTCTAGTTTGCGAGTTCAGACGGTCGGCCATTTGCGGTCCGCTCAGCCGGCCCGCAGTGTGGATGTGCTCCGCTTTGGATCGGACCGCGGCGGACCATGACGTCTCATCACGTGACCGATTGGACCGCGGAATGGATCCGTCGTGTGGATCGGCCTTTAGATGCTCTGGATTGTCTACAGGGCATATTAAAACCATTAGAGGAGCAATGCTGAACATTCAATCCTCCCGTAACGTTGAAAGGCATTGAGATAGCTTTGGCCTGAATTTTTTAACCACTCCTAAAGTCACCTAAAAGTCCTGGAAAGCCGCATTGTGTGTCACATCCCACTGCTCAACGGCTGTTGTTGCGCTGATCTGAGTAGCGATACCATTAAGAGAATTGGGCAGCATGGAAAGCTAAGACGTGGTGGCGCTTTTTGGCTGACTGTCACAAACAACTATTGCAGTAATGGGTAACGCAGTAAAATTTCATCATGCACTGGGCAACTGAAATTTGTGGTCCTAGGATCCATTTGACTCGACTAGCATGGATGAGTTACTGTTGACATTACTACGATTCGAAAGTGAAGTTTCGGGCATATCTGAATAAATGCATCCAGCAATGTTTTTTTTTCACATAATTTACGGTAAACATTTTTGTCATAAACTGTTTTGTTACTTACTACGTTAAGAAAATGCATTGGATGAAGGCCACCTGCATCTCAGCATCAGCCAACACACTCCTCTTTTTGCTGAAGCCCCTCCCCCCTCACCTCATGAGCTTAAGCTCCTCCTCTGGGAGGGCAGGGGGAAAAGAAAACAGTGACCGGTAAAGAGCTCATGTGTGAGTTGCACGAAGCGTGTTCTTAGTATAACATGGAGTCATCAGCAGCAGCACCTGTAAGATGTCCATTATTGACTTGCATTGAAATCTAGAGTGCCTCAACACTCTTCAATGCGCAAGTTCAGCCTCGTACCGCGCCACACACATTACGCCAGTTGTGTCGCCATGCTGCGGCGCCACACACATTACAGCACCGCTGTCGCCATGCCTGCGGCGTGCACTGCATGTCTTTGCGAGAAGAAATCGCTCCATGCGGTTCACGCTTTAGAACGTTGTGCAGATAAGTCACCGCACTTTCCCTTTCTGAACAAGCAAAACTGTGCGAATCCGAAGATTTCCACCCCCAGTACATTGCGCTGATAAGCAGGCGCCTTCGGAATCGTGAACACAAGTTGGGGTAAGCGCGGATTTTTGGGGCTCTCGCGACATAAGCGGTCTACACTGTATTGCATTGTGCATCACTGCTTCTTGCCGCAAGTAGTCTTCGCGCTCTTAGTGCGATTAACTTTTCAAGTGCGATTTGAGCTGGCATCTCACCTGGCCAGGCTTCAATAGCTGTGCACCAGTTGGGCCCAACGGAGGCGGCGGTGGCCAGGCGGAGAGGGAGGGCAGAATCGAAAGCTTCAAGAGAGCGAAAACCTCACCTCTCCCCCCATTCACTGTGCCTCCTGGGGTTGTCAGGACAATTATAATGCTTCACAGGTGAACACAATGGCAGCGTTGCTATGGTAATTATTAAGCACTAATGTTTCCTAGCACTAATGGGTGAGCATGTGGTGATAGTACCAAACTTAGCCCGGGCTCTGGGTAAGAGGCCGCCTCCTGACCCAATCACCACCGCACAAACGCCAACTTATGTATCCCGCATGCGCCCTCGTAAAAAGCGCAATTCCTTTTCTGTGGGGACAATTGACGGTGTGCTCACACAATTATTGGCTTCCCTGTAATTATATGCCTTGTTAATCTCCCGACTAGTTTGGCCGCCACCTCCTACAGCCAGGTGTCCTTTAGTCTATCGCGTTCCGTTGTCCTGTGGCAAATGCTACGTAGGACCGACGGGACGGTGCATAAATGACAGAATGAGGCAGCACGGTGCAGGGGTTTCATTGCTTGCGGTGAAGGGCCACCTGGCTGGCCACTGTAGGAGGTGGCAGCCAAACTAGTCGTGAGATTAAAAGGCATATAATTACAGGGAAGCCAATAATTGTGTGAGCACACCGTCAATTGTCCCCACAGAAAAGGAATTGTGCTTTTTACGAGGGCGCATGCAGGATACATAAGTTGGCGTTTGTGCGGTGGTAATTGGGTGCGAGAAAGGGTGTTCTTTTGTGGTATCTTTATGTTTCATGTGTGCGAAGTAAAATTTTCAGTTGAAGTCTAGCTTGTTCTCCGTCCTCGTCCTTTTTTTGCTAGTGACATGCAGTCAGCAAATAACCAACTAGCCCAACATTCTGCCTCAACCGATTCCAAATTTGCCTTAGGTTGAATTGTAGACTCTTATTTTTTAATTGCTAGTCACTCACATTATAATACAGTACAATAAAGCTGACAAAAAATGTTGTATCTGACTAGCTGGGTCCCTTTTGAAGAATATTTGATGGTAATGGAACATGAGCACAAGCGGCATGCTTTTTTACCAAACGCAGCAGCCACGTCCTCCTGTGCAACACATTCATCTCATCTCGCAAAAACCACTATAAAAAATCTCTGTCGCTGAATCAGGAAAATTTAATCTTATTTTAAAGTTCAGTGCCTCGACTAACCACTCGGTCACCTTAGGTGCATGAGAAATTATTACAACATGCTGAAATCTGCGATATAAAGCGTCGGACAATGGTGACTGATTTGAATAGGTGTGGTAACAAGAGTTAATAAGGTAGACAACTGAGTGGATATCAAGAGATGGCTTTAGAAGGGGAAGGCCATTAAGGGTTTAAATAATTTCTGGGGTAAACAGTGGACCGGGCTTCATCCTGCAGTGGACCAGATTAGGCTGATGATGATGATAAGTGTAAAATGACCAGCCAATTTTCCACACTCATTTATGACATCACAGGCCCTATTTTTTCTTACTTGAAAACACTGAAAAAAGCTACTGGCTAAAAACATGATTGTGGTATTGTACTGGTAGCAATGGTAAAGTTTAATTTAGGCCTTCACCCGCCATGCTGTCGCAGTGGCTAAGGCATTGCGCTGCTGAGCACGAGGTCGCGGGTTTGATTCCAGGCCGTGATGGCCGCTTTTCTGATGGAGGCGAAAAGCAAAAACGCCCGTGTGTACAAATTCGGTGCTCGTTAAAGATCCCCAGGCGGTCAAAATTAATCCGGAGCCCTCCGCTACGGCACACCTCATCACCTGCGTTGCGTCAGCACGTTAAACCCTACAATGAATCAATTTCAGGCCTTCAATGCAAGTGTGGAGCTAATGATTTGAACTTTTTTTAGTACCTTGCCCTATGAATTCACTGCAATTAGCATGTAGCGAGGACATTGAAACTTTTGTCAATATTTGAAATATTTTGTGAGAAAACAATGTGTTTTGGAAGTTGGAATAAAGTTTAGCAAAAAAGTAATTCTTCAAACAAAATGAGAGTTTTGATGATGATGATGGTTTGATTTTATTGGCGGCAAGGCCGACATGGGCAAAGAGCGCCAAACCCAAAGTGATTTGATGAGGAGAGAACACGAAATAAATCAAGTTAAAAACTATGAGCACGGCTGGTGTAAAGGGCCAGGGTGAAGAACAAGAGTGGTTAAAAGATAAATAAGGGTGGCTGCGGTATAGGACACAGGTGTAAAGCTATGGGTGGCATGAGATGAGGTTGTAAAAAGTGAAACTTCTGATAGGAACTTAAGGTGCGCTTAACAGAAAACATTGCATCATCTCCTAAGAAGTATGCTGGGTGTGGTGGAATATGTCGTGTGTGTTGTTGAGGGAAGTGTTGCGGCGTGTAGTGTCGAGTGCCTTACATTGTATGAGGATGTGCATCACGGATAGGGCCTCTCCGCACCTGCTGCACAGAGGTCTTTGAGATCCAGTGAGAAGGTGGCGAGTGTGTTGCATGAGTGTGCCCTATCCGTAATCTAGCCAAGGCGACTTCAGGTATCTATTGCGTGTGTCGGTGGTGTATGTCCATAGTGTGGTTTTATTACGTGTAACTTGTTGTCTGTTTGTTCGCTCCAGTGTGTTTGCCATGTTTTGCGAAAGTTGTTGTCTGATGTGTGTTTCACGTCGGTGTAGGGTAATGTGGTTATGTCTACTGTATTCGAGAGTGTAGCAGCAGCAGGCCATTCGATCCGCTGCTTCGTTCCCGGCTATACCACAGTGGCCAGGGACCCAGCAAAGGACGTAGTTCAAATTTGTGGACATACACAGACATAATGCCCTTGACTATTAGATTTACAAGTGATTTTTGAAGACTTTGTTGACGACAACGCCCGCACGACACTGAGGGAGTCTGTAGATATAATGGATTGTGGATGTGACTTTGAAATAATTTCTTTGAGAAAACAATGTGTGTTTGGAAGTTGGAATAAAGTTTAGCAAAAAGTAATTCTTTCAAACAAATGAGAGTGTTTGTTGCACAGTCCTGAGAAAGGCAAACTACTACAATTACTACTACAATACCATGCATGTAACTACAAAATACATACTGAAATGCCCTCACCTTTGTAAGGATTTCCTCCAATGCATCATTGCAGCGGGACGACATGAAGCCCAGCAACGCTTCACAGACGTTTTTCTGCAAACAACAAGAAAGAATATCTCCGTAAAAAGACATTCCACAGAGTTTTTTTTCCCTCCCTAGAAGATGCTTCAAAGTGAAGCTTTCAGCCTCTCAACTGATGTCATCAGCAGTACACCCAAAACACACCGCAGGAGATCCAATTTGCCCTGATGTGATGAAGTTGGGTGCAGTGAAGAATTAACTTCCCATGGTCAGAATCAAAACTGGGTCCCTCGTGTTATCAAGCCACTGTTTATCCGATCGTGCCATTTCAGCACAGTTGAAGCATTTGTATTTGGAGTGAGGTGCATAGAAGCGCAAAATTAGACAAAAAATGCTACAGAAAGCCATGAAACGCCCACACATACACATAAAGAGGGAATCGTGCTAACACCATACTAATCATTATAAACAATCAGGGTTTGGTCACCTCTGGTGGTTGTGTTGGTGTTGAACTTGAGTTTCAAAAGCTTTGCGCTCCTGCTTTGGTGTCGTCCCAACAGAAGGTAGTTGACTTTTTTTTGCCCTCTGACCATCAAGAACACTGTTGTGGGGGCAGACTATACCAGAAACAGCTGAAATGCATTATACCGTATAAGGCGATATATAGGTAGATTTTGTTACCGAAAATTTGCTGAAAAGTCTCCCCTCGACCTATACACCATTTCCTTGCTAGAGGGGGGGCCGCCATTTGCTTGTTCTGACCGGACGCTAGCGCCGTCTATGAAGGCAACTGCCAAAACCCGCCCCTTGGGCTGTTAGTGCTCACTTGTTTCCGTGCGTCTGCTCGGTACCCGTGCATTATCCGAGTGAACCGTAGTGGTTTGGGCGTTAAGTTAGCGGTTGCGATGCTTAGTTGTGTGTGTTCTTTTTTGTTTTCCACCCTCTGCGGATGGATTTTAGGTCATAATTGCTGCCAGAGGGGAAGATGCCGACCCAAGCTGTTGCGAGCAGCAGTAGCACTGGTGGTGGTGGTGCCGGTGGTGCTCATCAGTTCCGCGATTGCAAACGTACCAGTACGGCACCGACTGACATAGAAATCGATACCGGGGAGTAAATACATGTTTTCAATGCCTTGATGCTTGTTATGTTCACCGATTTGTCATGTTTACGGAAGCGTGGACGTCGAATGCGGAGCGCGCACAGCATATGTGGGTCCGCGCTCGCGATGGACTTTCGACGTGGCGATTGCTACACTGTTGACATTGCAATGAAATATAATCTTTCTTAACTAGACTTCTGACGGTTACTGACGAAACGAAATTACCTGGGCGGAAAAATAACACGTTCGAAGGTTTAGCAGAAGGATCGACATTTTGGCGAGTTAATATTGGTTGACCGTGATCAAGATCATGATTGGCCTAACTCTGCGCAGCGCATGTGGCCTGTCGCTCGGAGCCCACCTTTGTGGAACCTCTGTTTGCACCACAAATGCTTACGCGATCAGCAGTAACTGTTTTGTAATCGTACTACTTTAGATTCCGTGACAACGCAAAAGGATTAGAAGCTTTTCCTTTGACCACATTGTGAACAGGTTGAGCTATTTTCCAAATGAAGCGTTCACTTATCTCGAGCTGCGTTTCCACATTAGGCTGCCTTGTTATCCTGCTATCGACCAGCAGTAAGTGCTGGAGAAAGTTATCCTTTCATATCGTTTGGCAGTGCAATGCGTTTGCCTGACAAAAAAATTAAACAGAACGCCGTGATTTTAAAGGTTAGATTAGATGAAAAGGGGATTGTTTAATGCCATTCGGCTATAATGACCAAACAATAAAAGGTATTTTAAATTGACAAGGAACCAGAAGTCATTGTAATGTTGTATTGTATTGGCGCTTGTGAAAGATCCCCAGGTGGTGAAAATTAATCCGGAGGACTCCACTACGGTGCGCCTCATCACCAATGAAGCGACAGCGCGTTAAACCCCATTCAATCAATTAATCACCCTACCAATCAATCAATCAATGCTTTATTGTAAAGGATAAAGTTACTTCTAACATTTCAGGCGGTTCCGTTCCCTGTCGCAGCTTTGCGTGTAATAACCGGATTTTGCTCCGTCTGCTTGTCGTCCAAGAACTGTTGTTACAGTCACTGCACTGCCATGTAGATTGGTGGAAGTCCTTCCAGTTTGAACAGAATTTGAACATTTGAACGCCATTCGACTCAAATGGCCCTTGAAACACTGAACTCATGTAGCACACGTAATTTAACACAATTAGAACAAGCAGAACACAACAAAAGGCAACTGCACAAAATTACCTCCTGCTGCCTCAGACTGAGCCTCCACTTCCTTCTCCGTGCCGCAGCGGATCACGAGCTCGCAGAGTTTTCGGAAGCCGGCCTCCATGGTCTCCCCAATGTCTTTTTTAAAGACAATGTTGAATTCCATAAGCAACTGAAAATATAATGCCCTTCAGTCATTTCACGTTGTAAACTACACATCTGCCAAACATACCGATGCTTCGTTGAAAAGAAATGGAAATTCCGTCAATGCATCCTCGATGGAAAGCTCTTTCAGCTTTTCGTGCCGTGCTTTGGATGTCGCTTGCAGGCGGGCCCTCAACGCTGCGTCATCCACAGTCCAGTGTGCATTTTCATGCAGCAACTCTACATGGCTGCGGAGAGATTTGCCGTCTCCCCGTAGACCACGAGTTGGCTGTAGTCCTACAATGGGACAAAAAGAATAGCACATTAGGGTGCCAATTGCATGATCGTTTCTACGTTTTGGTAAGGCCAGCTAGAGTGAAATTTCCGTGGGGAGAAAAAAAGGTAAAAAAATGGTCAGGAAGAGAAGGCCAGGGCAGTGCTTGAAGACTGCATGATTTCGCACAATGCAACTGTCTGACGGTTCGACAGGCGCGGCCAGCGGCATGCATAACCTGGTCTGTTTCGGTGATTTCGCGCAATCTCGATGTCATCCCCGTGTGCCGATTTCATTATTTCTCGCGTTGCTTGAAGCGACCGTGGCTCGAGTTGAGAAAATTTCTTCACCAAAGGCTGCGAAGATATTTTATATGGTAGTGGCGCGTGAGATGTGGAGCTGGTTTTAACGTGCCACCCAAGCATGTTGTGCGCTTCTTGAGGAGTATGAAAGAATGTGGTGCCCCGGCGACAGTGTTCTGTGCGTTGAACGCACGAAGGTCGTCCATTTAAGCTCCTAATGAAGCGGAACAAAATTACGCACAGGGTCTGGGTGGAAACCATCGCGAGGTAAGGACATGATAAAATTAGGTATGGTGGCGACGACAAAGATCCCACTGATGAATTTCATGGCTTTTCCTTTCGGTAAAGACGAAGCAGAAATTATAAGCAGAACAAGATTATGGAACACGCTTTTGGCTACTTCGAAAACAGTGCGGAGACAAGTGACAAAGAGTGCTCTAGTTTGTCCCTGCATACGTTTTCGTCTCTGCACTGTTTTTGAAATAGTCAAACTGTACCCAGTGTCAAGCTTTAGTGTCTCATCACGTAACACGCTTGGTCATTAGAGAACAGTCAAAGGCGACGAAGAAGAATTGAAGGAGAAAGGAAAGAAGGATGGATGCCTGTAATTACCGGGGAAGCACATGAAGCGACATGTCATGTGCGCATGCATTCACCTCAACTCTCGAAGTAGCCCAGCATAGTTCGTCTCATCCATAAAGTACACTGGCTACCTTAATTTGTGAACATTGTAATCCCTGCTTAATGTTTCAAACACGTGACGAGGTGCGAGGTGAAAGCTCCGATGCCCACGTTCCAGGGCCCACCTAAATGAAACGAGCTCCAACAGATTCGGTACTGATTAGCCATATTATAAATAACTTCTTTGGGAATCCGTCGAATGAAGACAGGCAGTCTTCAAGCACTGCCTTAGCCGTCGCTTGAAAACAGCGAGGGAAAAAAAAAGCCCGGCGCGCTTGATTTTGTCACGATGCCAGCTTCGGTTCAATCGCAGTCCGGAATTTCGAAGCGAAAACAATGCTAGCTACTCGTTACGACAAGGCATTCGCAAACCCACGAATCACGCAGAAAAAAACACCGCCCACACAAACGTTCTTGCCAGCACCACACCGCAAGTCACGCTTTGCTTCGGGAAACGTGCTGCCCGCGTGGATGAGTGCAACCTCAAATATGGCGTCGTAGTCGCCGCCGCCGCGCAGTCCGAGGCCCTGCCAATACACCCTATCGCAATAACATCAAGTACTGCAGCCAAGAACTTACTGCAAGCCGGCAGAGCTTCTTGTTCGGTTGACCAGCATCACAGCTTGCTTGCCTCTTGGGGTGCGTATGTTTCTGCCGCATTGCGATCCTGGGCAGAAACATACACATCTCGGCAGAGCAGTTCTCCGTTGCCTTTCTCACGTTCTTGAATTTGTTTCTGAGCGACGTGAACCACGAGCCCTGTTGAAATTTGAAAATATGCTCTACGCAGCTGCACACAAAGGAAGACTTCGAGAAAACCATCAGAGATCTGCGGAGCTTACCACGCCACTTGTGCCATCTACGTGGTCAAGCAAATGGGGATATTTGGCCACAAGCCCTTCAACAACGACCCTGTACAGGTTGTGAGAGGGGTACCTAAAAGAGATGAAAATATCCCTTTCAGACTTCCAACCAAACACGAAAATGAAACACAGCAATTACAACCACTCAAGGCATCTTACCTAAGGTTACTTACCTCCGAAGTTGTTTTGAAGGTTTAATTACTCATAGCTTCTTAATTAAAAGGTCTAGTTTCATGAACTACATTTACTAGGGTGGGAGAGCTTGCTGAAGTAGCACAACCATTACGACCACAAATATAAAGCTGCCCAGATTTTCAGAACAAGCAGTCACGGCACTTATATGCCATGTGGCCCATATACCAAGAAGTGGTATATATGCCATAGTTACAAATTATGTCACGCCTGATTTTAATTTGCCCTTTTTAAGTAGGGTTTGGGAAGTAGAGCATCATCTCACAGATGAGGCCCACCATAGTGGAGCGCTACAAAAATAATTGAGACCACCTGGAGGCCTTCAACCCAAGCCAAAACCTCGAATGAACAAGCAATTTTTTTTGCCTCATTAAGAAAAACAACCATTGCCGCCAAGATCCAACCTTTGCACCCGTGCTCAGCAGCACCACTTTTAGGCCACTAAACCTGTTTGATTTCTTGTAGGGTTTAACACACCGGCGCTACACAGAAGATGAGGCGCCGCCATAGTGTAGGGCTCCGGATTAATTTTGACCCCCTAGGGATCTTTAACATGCGCCGAAATGTCAGACACGCCGGCATTTCCGCTTTTCGCCTCCGTCAGAAAAGCAGCCGCCACCGCAAGAAATCGATCTATTTGTCCTTGAAGCCAGTAAACCATTACAGGAGATATTCTGCATCATGTAAAGAGTAGCCGGAAAAGAATAAGTGCGAAACACAATTTCCCCGTCTAAATGCCGAGAAATCATGAAGAACGTTTGCCCGAACATGTGGCACTAGTCTGGCAGGTTAGAGGCTCCGAGCAAGAAAAAGCCACATGATTAGCGAACTTTGCAGCCTCAGAGACGCGCTATTTTCATTGAACACAACATCATTTTGATTCAGATCGTTATATACATAGCTTTTGGACACCGGAATCACGACACACGCACACTGCAGCATAGCTGATAGAGCAGAAATCAAAACTGGCTCCTTGGGTTATATCCCTGCAGCCCTTGAGGCTTTTTCACTAAGAACAATCTGTTTCAGTACATTAAGCTCCACTAATCTGTAAAGTTACATACTGCAAAGCAAACTTTGGATAAAAAAATAATTAAAATGGTAAGCAAAAACAATTCCACCACGTACACAACTATGCCATAGCAGGTCTCAAAGAGCGTGTTGACGATAAAGTGGGTCAATGGGCGGCTTATGGGTGTTTTGCGCTTCAAGACACTCTCATACGGTTCAAAGGATGGTGGGATCAACTTCAGGTAGTCCTGCTTGTCTTGAAGAGGTAGTTTCGTCACGGAACCGAGTGGACTGTTAGCACTGTAAAAAGTAAATACAGCATTAAAATCAGTTGTAGCAGCCTATATTCTAGAGCAGTGCACATAAAAGACTTCATACTAGAAATCATGTGTTACTTACCTTTCATCATTCACCGGCTGAGGTGGCTCATTTGAATGGCTGCTTTCATATGGGGGCTGCACAAAATTGTGAGTAAACTTTTCAATAGAATGGGTGATGTTCGTGAACATTTTTTTACGCAGTTTTGACTGCATTTTTTTTTGGTCACGACAACCCAGGACGAAGGAAAAGGAAGATTAAAGATCACCTCCTAGAACTAGTCAGTGGAGACAGCGATACCACAGCAAATCGTACCCTGCATGTCTACACAGACGCCGCAGTTGAACATGAACGCGCCTCACTCTGCTGGTACAGCCTCGAAGACTCAAGCGCAAATGTATACGTGCGCTTTGTCAAAATTTCCAGCCGAGAAGCCGAGCTAAGGGCCATCCTGCTTGCCTTGACTGAACATGCACGAAATATCCAAGCACCCTCGGCCCTCCCGAACGCATAATTTACACAGATTCAATGGACGCCATTCAAGCCCTTGGTTCACGCAAAACTACCAGTTGCACTGTCCGCAGACTAAAGAAATTCATTGCTGAATGCCAACAGAGTGGCCTGCAATACCAATAAGATGGGTCCCGGGACATGAAGGGATTGAAGGCAATGAAGAGGCACACAGAATGGGCCCCGGGGCCAACTTCGTATTCACCCCGGGAAAAAGACTGTTCAGAACCCGCTGATTCAGATGCGGAGGCCAACATCGACACACGGTGCTGCTTTGGTGAAGGCCAAGCGGAAAGCCGTTCTTCAAAACATAATTCCGGAAGACGCCAACCCGTTGCCCCCCGGATTCAGCCGATGGGCAACAGTGCGGCTCATGCGTATAAGAACGGGCACGGCCCTTACGCCTAGTACAGCTCACTATTTCTTCGGGCGTGGAAACCCGTACAGCTCTCCGAACTGCCAGAAATGTGGCACCGAAGCCCTGTACAGCGCGCGACACCTCCTGTGGGAAAGCTCGGTACTCAGTGTTCCTAGAGAACGCTGCCTAAAGATACTTGGCCCGCTACGACCGGGAGACTATGAACTTCGGGTTAATCCACTTGGAGCTCGACCTCACAGGAAGCACCGGCTGGACACTCTGCTGATTTTCATCAGAGAAGCCGGCATTGAGGACTGTTTTTAGGTTCCTTTTTTGCCCTGTTCTCCCACTTCTTACTTCCTTCCCTTTTTCCCACTCTTGACCGAGGCAACCGAGGCCTCCGGGCATGTCAAGGGGACTTCTCTCCCTCTTTTTTTTTCTTTCAATAAACGTGCGTTCATTCATTTTCTGGCCCACAACTACCATGTAGGCATGGCCACGCTGTAATTCGACGCTCTGCCAATGACTCAAAAATGCAACTTACATCTGCTGCAGGGGTCATTTTCCTCGAATCTTTTTTTTTGCCTTGTTCGGTACCTCGTCGTTTGGTTCGAGGTCGATGAACTCATCCAGCTCAGGGTCATACATTTGGACCTAACGGGAAAGAAGTTTAACAGTGGCCACGTGCAACTTTCCTTGAAAAATAGGCAAATCCATTCCGCCAATTCCTAGCCTAGTACAGACCTTTCACGGTGCTATTTTCGGGAAGTTGAAAAGAGCAGAAAGTATGCTGTTATCGTAATGTAATGCCAGCACGGGGAAAAAAACCGACTCAGGCGCTTATCAGGCGTCGTCAACCATGTAGGCATGGCCACGCTGTAATTCGACGCTCTGCCAATGACTCAAAAATGCAAGTTCACAGAATACTTACATCTGCTGCCGGGGGGCATTTTCCTCGAAATCTTTATTTTTCCTTGTTCGGTACATCGTCGTTTGGTTCGAGGTCGATGAACTCATCCAGCTCAGGATTCATACATTTGGATCTAAGGGGAAAGAAGTTTAACAGTGGCCACGTGCAACTTTCCTTGAAATATAGGCAAATCCACTCCGCCAATTCCTAGCCTAGTACAGACCTTTCACGTGCTATTTTCGGGAAGTTGAAATGAGCAGAAAGCATGCTGTTTTTCGTAATGTAATGCCAGCACGGGGAAAAAAAACCGACTCAGGGGCTTATCAGGCGTCGTCAACCCCACCCGGGGAGATTTCACGACGCCTGCGAAACGCCAGCCATTTTATTAAAAGTGGGACCATTCGCGCATTCATTCATTTTAATTCGTTTTTCTTTTTTAATCAATTGCTATCTTTCTCTGACCGGTCACGCCGTGTCGAGCAACGGAGCAAGAGTTCCTCTCTGGGTAGTCGCACTTTGCAAAGCAAGATAACAAATGTTATTGCAGAACAAGGATAGACAGCGTCGCAATAATTTGAATTCGTGCACAGAACGTAAAGTGTTCGCCACCCCAGAACGCCAAACGGTTACACAGCACGCTACTGATGGCGCATCGAACTGTAATAATAAAAAGCGAACACTTACCAGCGTGTTGTCGGTGATCGCGGTCAGTACCGCGATGGTTCCAAACAGCTCCGCATGACTACCTGTTCCGAGCACGACTTTTTTTTTCTCACCCGTTTCTAAAATAACGACGCAAACCCGCCTCTCTGCCATTCCGGACGGCTCGAAAAAGTAAGCTCATGCATCTTGCGTCGCGTTATTCCACAGAACGTTGTTCCCGCCGTGTCTGTTGATCAGCCACAGAAAGCGTGATTTCTGTATGGTGAGTTGTTAAAATGGGACTGGTTGGCCGCAAAAAAGCCAATAGAGTTGGATTTGCCGGCGAATAAAAACATTTAATTTATTGAATGAAATTATTTCAACAATTACACATAATAACGATTACCCTCTTTTGTTGGCCGCAAGACAAGCCAGCCGAGTTGGATTCGTCGGTGATTAAACAGATTTAATGTGTTGAATGAAATTATTTTAACAGTTACGCAACCGAAAACAAAGAAAACGCCACTTCGCGTCTTGTGACTCGAAAGCACGGTGCCCGAAGGGCACGATATCCTGAGCACGGCTTGCTGCTAATTTCTATGGGACATGTCTTTTAGTGGTATGTTAGGATATTGTGGCTAGTGAAGGAGAAGCATTGTGCGGCGAAGGCGAAGACCAGGAGGCGAGTTCGCGCATCTTTGTTCGACAGTCTCACGCCTGTGTTCGCACTGACGCCAAGTTCCCACAAATGTAGGCAGGCTACATTCTCTTCCGGGGTTGCATAGCCCTCAAGGTGAGCAGCATAGGCAGTTATAAATTGCACTGTGTGTAGTTACGTACGATAAAAGTTAAAGTGACGTCTGACGAAACTTTAATTGATTGATTGTGGGGTTTAACGCGCCGACGCAACGGAGGCGATGAGGCGCGCCGTAGTGGAGGGCTCCGGATTAATTTTCACCACCTGGGGATCTTAAACGTGCGCCGAAATCTCGTACACACGGGCGTTTTTGCTTTTCGCCTCCATCAGAAAAGCGGCCGCCGCGGCCGGGAATCGAACCCGCGACCTCGTGCTCAGCAGCGCGACACCTTAGCCACTGAGCCACCGCGGCGGGTCTCACGAAACTTTAACCCCGATAGTTTGAATTTCCGACGTAACCTAAAATGAATTTAAGTTGCGTCCGGCGCAACTTTAGCTGAATGTTTTGAGTTACGTCCGACGTAACACAAAGCCAACAATTAAATTTGTCAGTGCCTAGCATTCCGTCTAAAGTTCCGTACAAACAAAACTATCGTGAGATTGTACAGTCCAGACGAAAGTAACAATCAGTCAGTCTTGGGCAGTGACTAGTTACTAGTAACGCGTTACCGGTAACTAGTTACTTTTTTCAGTAACCTGTAACTGTAACTAGTTACTTTTAAGTTAGAGGAACTTGTAACTGTAACACTGTTACTTTTTTGTGGAGTAACTGTAACAAAAAATATCGTTACAGTTACTTTATTTCTGTAAAAAAAGTTATCCAATAGCCACACTCATTAACGACGATGTGAAGTTTTTCGCGTTTCACTTTTTCGGCCTTTCTTCCGCAGAACCTTCGTCTACTTCATCTATGCCAGCTCACTCCCTTCGCATGGGTGAAAAACATCTGGACTAGAAATGTTTAGGCGTGCACGTGTGCGTGGTGTCTCACGCGGTCTACTAAGGGCTCGAAGTTTCTAAGTCTAAGCTGCAGTATTTTCCTCAGCAGCGCGACATCGCTCTCACCCAGGCCATAAATAACGCTGCGACACGCGTCTAAGCGCACGTGGATGCATGTTGACCCCCAGAGCCCATAGGCCGACGCGCGGCTGCACCATTTTCGCCACATCTGGGGCGCAGTAACGACACAAAGGCGAACAGGAAAACAAGCACCCAAAAACGCCGCAAAAAACTGAAACCCGAACGCACTGAACGCACAACGCACTGAAACCGTCACTTTCGCGGAAGCCTGGAAAACTCCGGTCAGGGCGTCGCTTTCTCATTAGCGACGTGCAGCCCCGTTTGTGGGGTCATAAAACGCCGCGGGGAGTCTCTCGGCGGCCTCGCGCTCGTCCAGCCCTGTGCGCACTGTAGAGTGTTCGATTCACAAGTCGCAGTTGCTTGCGACCATTGTGCTCTTTAGAGACGCCTGGCCGTATTTGGGACCACGCGTTTGGGACCCCTGGTCTAGAGGCTTCATTGAGCTGTCAACAGTACTCGAACGAGGTCGAGGAAGTAATAAATTTCACGCCCCTCCACACATACGACGGCCCCACGATGGTGGCCCCAAGTGCCCTCACACCAGCCAGCATCTTGGCCGGCAGAAGTCTGACCACACTGCCACTGCACGAAGAAATGTTCTTGGAAAGCCTCGCGACTTCGTTTCTAGGGCTGTGGCCGAAACGAAAACAGTAGCTACATCTGATTCTGAATGTTGCATGCAAGGAATACTTGGGCGAGCTTCGTTCGGCCTATGCCTCAAAGCAAACGAAGGGGGGGGGGGGTTCCTGGGATCGGCGACGTAATTGCTGTGGAAGGCTGGGATTGTGAGAGCAGTGGTTCCCGGTCGAGACGGCGAAATCCGCCTTTGTAAGGATTGGGGGGAGGAGGGGGAGGGGGGGAATCAGTAAAGCGTTCATTTCAGTTTCTATTCCCTTTGGAAATATCTTGTCTCATTCCGGGGATGGGGGTGGCTGGGGGTTGGGGCGGGAGAACGACTCCGAGGGCCTACGGACAAACGTCACTTCGGCAATGGCTCAGATTGGTCTCCGTCTCCGACCACAAGCACTAAATAAAAAGTTAACGAAGCGCATTTTTTGAGTATCTTTTAAAAACACCTCGACAACCGATGTACTCCCACGTCCGTTTGGCCCATTCCTCCAAGGGCCTTCCGTCGATCCACCACCTTCGCCCCCTTTTTATACTCTCTCACTATGCGGGGCGGACAAGCGACGGCATTGTATAGGCGAAAATAAATTAAGTTGCCATTAAAAGATTGTTTCGGCTGTGTTGTCGCCCAGCTTGGTATAGTATAGATTCGCCCTCTCTGATTCCAATTTTGAAAAACAACTAATTCTGTGCTACAATGATGTTTGCAAATAAATTTCTTACAGCGAGAGTGCAGCAACAAAAAAAATAAAGTTCCTTGTGATGGATAACAAAACTTCCGTATTAAAAAAAATGAGGCGTACACAACGATTGTTTGTTTGGGCTTGAGAGTGCATCATTTTAGGTACCCCTCGAGTAGGCTTTACTACGTGTAATTTTTGCTACCTGCATGCGTTCGTACGTTTCTATTAAATAAGCCAAATATTTTCAGTGACGGAAAAGTAACGACGTTACTTTTTTACAGTAACTGTAACTGTAACTAGTTACTTTTGGAAAATTTGTAACTGTAACTGTAACAGAGTTACTTTTTTGGGTTAGGTAACTGTAACTGTAACACTGTTACTTTTTTTCGGTAACGTGCCCATGACTGCAATCAGTTCATTAGACGCCATTGAGCCTCGTGGGATTTGCTAAAGAGACTCTGCCTCGGATTACCAGTGTTATTCGATTCTCCGCGAGCGTTTTTGTGCGTGCGTGCGTGCGTGTGTGGTGCGTGCGTGTGGGGTGTGTGTGTGTGTGTGTGTGTGTGTGTTGTGTGTGTGTGTGTGTGTGTGTGTGTGTGTGTGTGTGTGTGTGTGTGTGTGTGTGTGTGTGTGTGTGTGTGTGTGTGTGTGTGTGTGTGTGTGTGTGTGTGTGTGTGTGTGTGTGTGTGTGTGTGTGTGTGTGGCCGTTCCTAGCGTTTCGTAATAGCTATACTTCACGCCCGCTTTATAATTCACGCTGTGAGAGAAGCGTGCGAAGCTGGGCGAGTCGGTAAGGATTCTTGATTAGAAACAGCGCAAGAGACAGGTTTCCTCGTTCTGTCTCTTGCGCTGTTTCTAATCGTGAGAGAAGCCGCGGTCTCATTTTCCACTGAACCGGCCGGCACCGTACCCGCTCACTGAAGCCAAGACCGACCGTAGCGATCTCTAAAGTTGCGTCTATTAATAGTGATTAATAATTATCGATGGCTCTGGCAAGTCAGTTGAGCGTAAGCGGCCCTAACCAATTAAAATCAAGGCAGACTGCTCTCGCTGCATGCTGTGTAGCGGGTGTGAGGTAGCGGCTTGGAGTTCCGTCCTGACGGAACTAAATTTAATCCAGTAATCTGTATACTTATTAACAATGATTAATAATTAAGTGACTAAGCCTAGTTAATGAGCGCAAGCTGTTTGGCTTTGTTGGGTAAAAATCCGGAGTCCAGGGGAAATGCAATCTCGTTCTGTCCAGGGGAAATGCAATCTCGCGGTGAGAGCAGTCTATTCATTTTTACCAAACCAGTCAAACCGCTTCCGCTCCGTGACTCGCCAGAATTGCTGTTAATGAGTAATCTTTATTAATAATTACAGGTGATCGGACTAATTCTAGCTGGATCCGGACGTAATTCCAAGTTGCTACCGGCACGCTCTTTTCACAATGCGCAGCTAGAGCAACGCAGCTGTCGCTGTTAACTGCCAGTCACTGTTAACTACTAGCAATCACAAATAATCTGTCGCGACTCATAGCTCGGCTACGTCGGTTGTGACATCAGTGAGTGGTTGCGGTTGTGGTGATCTAGTAAAAATCAGGACTGTTTGCTCCCAACGCCTATACTGCCAAATAATGCGTGCATCAAAAGTGAAGCAGAAAAAAAAGAAAAAAAAAAACGTGTAAAGCCTAAACACTCGCCTACACGCAAAAAGGTCGGGGTTCGAATCTCAGTGAATTGCCATTGTCAGTTTCATTCCTAGTTTTTATCTATTATCTTGCGAAAACTTGATACAGTGTGCGTGGGGGTATTATATTCACTTTTGTATTTATTTCCTGGTCTTAAGGCCATGCAAAATTCAAATGCATACCTCACACTGACAGTCAGAACAACATGCATGCTCCCTTGAAACAGTACATTACGTGCTTAGTTGTAGATTTGCAGCAAATTTGTATTTGTAGCAAATCAATCTTATATACTGCATATTTCTGCTAAGGCCCGCTTTTAGTCTACATAAGAGCGACACACTCCTTTAGTGGGTGCCTCGACAGGGCCTGTTTCTTGCAGTGGGGTGTTAGGCTGAAACTTGCCAGCACTGGGCACTTTTCACCGAATGTGGAAAAGGGGGGAATATTGGGGGAAGACTCATATAGTCTATTTGGCAACTACTGCATTACTGTAGTTTATTTGGCAGACTACTTCATTTCTGGTTTTACATTTTAGCTCAGTCTAGCAGTTTCTTGCTTGGTTATTTATCAAGCTAGTGCTTCTTACAAGTGATGGGCTTTGTCAGCTTTCTTAATTGTGGGTTCCACTCATGCAAGTTCACTGTAGCAGATAAAGCAGTGGTTTCTGCCGTCTATTGCATGGTGTCATGAGCATCACCACCGTGCAGGGGATTCTATTTCAAATACCCAACAAAACCGGGAAAAGGTGCGAGTTACCACTTTGCATGAGTGCACCACAATCGCTGGATTTCCTGTTCTTTGCTTCAATTTGTGGCAGCCAGCCCGTTTCAAGCCCTAGTTCACTCAGCTGCAGCTTAGCCTGGTGGTTTTATCTGTTAGTTATAATTAACTTGAATGTAAATTGCATGCATATTGGCATTTAATCTTTTCATATACTATCACATGCATTCACATGAACACTTTCTTGTTTATTTGATTATTCAGATGGATCCCATCAGCACGTACTGCTGCAACCGGTGCCAGCAAAGGGCACCATCTTTTGCAGCACTCCTTCATCATTTGTACACGTGGCACAGAGAAGATGGCAACTGGCACTGTACCTTAGATGGGTGCTGAAAAACATATATGTCCTACAGGTCATTCCGAGTGCCCATAAACCGTTGCCACAAGCACGTCTTCAGTTTAAGCACCAAGGAGACTGTGCCGCGAGCTGAGCCACCTCTGGCTGGGCCCCCTTCCCACGACAGCCAGGACACAACGGATGGAGAAGTAAACGGCGAGCCCGACGTGCCTGGTGATGAAGAGGATGCCACAGCTACTGCACCAAGTGATCAGTGTTTTGAGCACCTTTCTTCCCTCTTTCTCAAGTGGCAGGAAGGCAGACAGTTGCCTGAGAAGACGATCAATGAGATTGCGAATGATGTGATCATGTTTACTACTGAGCACAATCAAGCACTATTTCAGCAGACTGTCGAAACTGAAACAGTTAAGGACAAAAAGAGGGAGGGAAAACCACTGAAAGACTTTGCATGGTTTTGTCTCCCCTCGCACAGTGGCGTGCTCAGACCGGGCATGGGAGACATTTCAGTACGTGCCAATTTTGGAAACAATAAGAGCAGTGTCACAGGTGCGCAACCTTTTTGATGATGGTATCTGGATTTTAATGGCGCAAGGCCAGCTAAGTGGGAAAGAGCGCCAAACAAAAGTGATTTCATGACAGCAATGTGAAAGTAAAAGTAGAGAGGTTTCAGTAAACATACACAAACTAAAAAAGCTAATGAAGATGACTGGTGTAAAGGGCCAGGTTGCCATGATGCATGATAAGAGATGAGATGAAAAAAATTGACATCGGTAAGAAACTTAAAAACAAGCTTGGTGGAAAACATGGGCTCATCTCCTAGAAAGTACAATGGGTGAAACGGAACGTGTTGTCTGTATAGTTGTGGGAAGTGTTTGCGTCGTGTTGTGTCAAGTGCCTTGCATTGGATGAGTACGTGGATTACGGATAGGCCCTCTCCACACCTGCTGCACATGGGTCTTGGAGATCCAGTGAGCAAGTGCGAGTGTGTTGCATGTGTGTGGCCTATCCGTAACCTTGCTAGGGTCACTTCAGTGTGTCTGTTGTGTGAGTCAGTTGTGTATCGTCCCAAGTGTGGCTTTATTACGTGTAGCTTGTTGTCTGACTGTTCACTCCAGTGTGTTTGCCATGTTTTACGTAGGTGTTGTCTGATGACTGGCTTCATGTCAGTGTACGGTACTGTTGCTATGTCTAGAGTGTTTCTCAGTGCAGCAGCAGCGGCCATTTCATCAGCAAATTCATTGCCCGCGATGCCAGCGTGGCCTGGAACCCAGCAGATGGTAACATTCAGACCTGACGCATACGCCGACATCAAAGATTTAAAAACCAGATTGACAATGTAATTTTTTGAAGACCTTTGGGATGATAATGTACGCACGACGCTTAGTGAATCCGTGAAAATGATGGATTTTGCGATATTATGTTCATTGATGTGATTTAAAACAAGGAGTATACCATATGCCTCCGCTGTAAAAATGCTAGAATTCACATGCATGGTTTTACAAGCACTGAAATTGGGTCCGTGTGCAGCACAAGACACCGCAATGGATGTTTTTGAGGCATCAGTAAAAAATTCTGTTGCCCCATATTTCGCCTGAAGATACATGAAATGCTGCAAAACGGCAGTTGTGGGCACCGTGTTTTTCTTAAATTGCGTAAACGACAAATCACACAATACAGGACGAAGATGCCATGGGGCTATAGAATCAATAAGAGATGTTGTAAAAGTGTCTAAAAACGAGACAGAAAGTTCAGAGGCTTTCTCCCTCACCCTGAGCGAGAAAGGCGCAGAAATAGATGGACGATTTAAAAACAGTTGGGATGTAGATGTATCGTTCATTATAGACTTAATGGGATGGTGAGACATTGATTAAACTTTTTGAGGGAGAAGAGAAAGGCAACTTAGTGCTTCTCGAGGATGTAAATGATGGTGCGTACTTTCGCCAGCACACAGTTTTTATGAATGCGGACAAAAAGAAACTTTTGGCTCTTCAACTTTATTTTGATGAATTTGAAGTCTGCAATCCGCTTGGAAGCAAACTCGCCAAGCATAAAGTTCTGGCTGGCTACTTGACTATCTTGAATGGTTCGCCAAGGTGTCGGTCAAAGCTTAGCGACAAATGCCTTGTCCTTCTAGCAAAAGCCTCATTGGTAAAAAAAATTTGGTTTGCAAGAGATCATGAAGCCACTGCTGGCAGATCTCCATGAGCTAGAAGTAAATGGAGTTGCGTTAGGTGAAGAAATTGTCAAAGGCCCGCTCCTGTATCTCTCAGGTGACAACTTGTCAAGTCACGAGTTTGGGGCATTTCGTACATGCTTTTCGTCTGGCCCCATTTGCCGTTTCTGTATGGCAACTCGCGATGACATTCAGAAAAAATGCAATGAAAAGGAGTTTGTCTTGCGAACAAAGGACGCACATGTGCGCCATGTACAACTTGTAGCAAGAGACTCGAAGTTTTCAAGTATCTATGGTGTCACGGGAAAAAGCTGTCTCAGCGAGGTTGACTCATTTGATGTGACCCAAGGTCTCCCACCTGACATTATGCATGACATTTTTGAGGGGGTCATTCCTTTCGTAATGAAGCGTGTGATCAGGCGCTTGGTCACTAACGATGTATTCACACTTTCCCAGCTAAATGAGAGACTTGCCATATTTTCTTTCCAGGGAGGGGACAAAAGTTCCAGACCTCCCCCCCTCACGCGAAAGTCTGTGTTTGGGAAAGCAATGCTTAAAGGGTCTGCTTCTGAAAAGCTGTGCTTTTTCCGATTTTTCTCACTCCTAATCGGGGATTATCTGCCTAGAGACAACAAGGCATACAAGTTTTATCTTGCATTACGGGCTGTGATAGACATAGTTGTCGCACCACAAGTGTACCCTGATGCAGTCGCATACCTGAAAGTCCTTGCTGAAGACTTCTATCGTGTATTTATGAAGACCTTTCCACTTGTGAAGATCATTCCTAAGATGCACTACCTTGTGCACTACCTTGTGCACTACTTTTGACTGCTGCTCTTGCATGGCCCTCTTGTGAAGCTTTCGTGCATGCGCTTTGAGGCCAAGCATCAGTATTTTAAATCTCTTGCCCAGAAAACCCGGAGTTTCAGGAACATTTGTGCAACGCTAGTCGCCGTCACCAGATGCACTTCATGTATTCCCTAGCACAACCTGTTGAAGAGATGCTCTTTGCAGGTAGTAAAACAGTGGACCAGAGCTCGCTGCCTAAAATTTTGAGAGACCACCTTCAAGACCTGAGCCTGGCAGATGAAAGTCTACAGGCTGTTGCTTCCCTTACTCTGTCCGAAAGGAAACTAGAGTTGGCTGGTGTAGTTCCCTTAGTTGTGCGTGAAGATGACCTTCCTCGCTTTGCACAAATACAGCTAATTCCAATCTGTGACTCGAAGCTGTTTATTGTTGCTTCTATTCTGAGCACGAAGTGCTTTAATGAGCACTTCCACTCTTTCGTTGTGGAGCACACGAAGCACAGTGTTACAAGTGAAGATGTGAGCCACCACGCAGAGTTTTTTTACTTGCTGTACTTGTACAAACGTACAAGCTCTTTGTATGTCAGCCCACGCTACACATTTTTTGCAGACCCTGAACTCTCATGCCTGTAAAATGTTTTTTATGCTGATGTTTGCTAGCATATCTTTGTGGCACTTTACATGTGCTTCAATTCTAAAATGCACCCTTTCAATTGTTGCTGTAGATTTGGTTGGCTTTCTGTATTAGCTTCATTCAGTAATGCCATATTCAGTTTATTGTTTGGAGCGATTCGATTTTCCTGTAGTTCTATTGTCTTCGTTTTACAAGTTTGTTTCAGGCTGTTTGTTCTGGCAGTTTGTGACTGCTCTAACCTTGGTGTGTATATATGAACTGTCGGGCTCTTCCTCATTTGGTATGTTAGCTTGTTTGGTTGTAACTCGTGTGTATTAAAGCTTTAATTAATGCTGTTTTTTTGTGGCCTCATTTTTTCAAACACCCACTAGGCTGAACCCATTTGCCTCACATGAATCAACTTGTAAGGTATTACTGCCATGTTCAAGTAGCCTACGCTACATTACAGTAGAAAATGATATCACATTTAGCTATTACAATTAAGGGTGAAATCTTCAAGAATGCAGTCATTGTTAACGACAAAAAGGTGGCCTATACCTTTTTTTGTTAGCGCTTAAGAAAATGGTATGGTCAACCCAACGACATTCATCTTGTTAGCATGTACAGTATGAATGACAAGCCCAAAACCTGCTGCACCCACAAATGTCGACGAGCTTTGCATTCACAGCATCACTCTTTAAAATGCAAAACCGTTAAGAGTTAGACTTTAATTTGGGAAAATAAGCAGGAACACCCACTGAGAGCATCTTTTGTTAATTTTAGGAATCTGCAACTGGTGAATTGATTGATTTAGGCAGTTAATCCAGTTAAAATTATAATTGACGTCTAGCCCTGTGTGTATATATGTTGTAGCTTTTTTGACTGCGGTATGCTTGTGCACATTGACTTGTTTGGTTGATTGATTGGTTATGACGTTTAACGTGCTGACGCTACACAGGCGATGGGGTTTGTTATAGTGGAGGGCTCCAGATTATTTTTGACCACGTGGGGATCTTTAATGGGCTCAAATATAGAGCTCACGGGCGTTTTCACATTTCGCCTCCATCAGACAATCGGCCACCGCGGCCAGGTAACAGACTTGTTTGTTTGTACTTCGCATTCCAAAGGATCCTATTGTAATTGGGAGTGAATGTGAAATGTGTTCAAACTATTTTGCCCTGGCCGGATGCTTTGATGCGTCAATATATTTTTGTGCCCTCATGCCATTTGGCAATTGTGACATCAACGTCCTCTTGTGAAAAAACAAATTCTGGCCAACTTTGTGTGCTTATCGCCTGACATTACACTTGCTTTGACTGGGTAGTCAAAAGTAGTCAGCTGTGCGTAGAACTTTACTGAAAATTAAAAATTGGTACGTGTGTGGCCACAGGCATGCAATGTTCTCAGCGCTGTGATACGCCAGTAAGTGAAAAGAATGAGTGGTGCCAATTTAAAACTTTATTTGCATTTTCTGTGGTTGAGACAGAGAGTAAATTAACATTACTGCATCGTCATTTCTACATTGTAATGACCAAATGGAACAATAAAGACAAATACAAACATTATTCAACAACGATTGTGCTTGATTGAAAATAAATACCAATGATATTTTCTGTTTGGCACTGACAACTTTTGGCAGGTATCCCAAGTTGGACATCAATGCATAACCATTTTTCCAGGAAATATCTAGGGTAAGGTCATCTCTGCATTGTTGCATTGTTACACAGGGCCACTTCAACGGGGGGGACATGTTTTTATGCCGCGGTGAGGCTGGAAGAAATGTTCGCGATAACGTACAAGGAAAGCAACGAGGCGCTGTGGCCCTCCCGTCAATTGCGGCGGCGCTCGCACAATGATTGGCAGATGGCATGTTGACGGGCCCACCTTCCCAAAACTTAGCGGGAACCCGCCGCGGTGGCTCAGTGGCTAAGGCGTTGCGCTGCTGAGCACGAGGTCGCGGGTTCGATTCCCGGCCGCGGCGCGCTTTTCTGGAGGCGAAAAGCAAAAACCCCCGTTGTACGAGATTTCGGCGCACTTTAAAGATCCCCAGGGGGTCAAATTAATCCGGAGCCCTCCACTACGGCGCCCCTCATCGCCTGCTTGCGTCGGCGCGAACCCCAAATCAATCATCAATCAATCCCAAAACTTAGCGGGAAAGCAAAGACAATGCCTTACATTACATCGTACGTTACACCGCACGCTGGAAATACGCTCGCCGGAGAAGCATATGCATTCTTCGGCTGCGCCCGAATCGCCTCGAACGGCCGTGCACGATACGGTCGGACCTGTACGTTGCCGGCCTGGTTGGACGAAACGATCGGCATTCGTTTTTGGCTTTCATGTAGCGGGATACCAGGCAGCTTTGTCCTTAGGACCGTTACGCAGACTAAACGCATTTGTGGCCGTTTTTATTTTGTTTGTTGGGGCTTACCGATGGCTGGCACAAGCATCGACTGCGCTGGTCGAACGCGCGCCCATTCAGGTTACGCATCCAATCGGTTCGGCGGAGTGTAAACAGAAATGCGCCTTGCAGAAATTGTTTTAGTTTCGTACCTGCTGCCGGTATTCCAGTCAGACAGATGATTTGCACACAGGTTCGGCACTCGCAGCAGATAACTGACAGCCATTTTGTAATCTGAGCGGGTGGGAGTTTTGGCTCACTCCCATTAGAACAATCGCAGCATTCGCATCCATAAACTCCCACATGGGGACGCAGTAAAGTCAACGCGCTAAGTTACCACGGCTCTTGGCTATCGGAGTTTATCCGTAGTATCACTTCCAAAATACTGCCACGCATCGGAGGAAGCGTTTTGCTATGAGGAGTTTAAAAGAAGTAGTGGAGGGATTAAACACCCATTCCGGCTCATTTGTGTTCTGTGTGCATGGAGGTGTTGTAAGCAAAATGTAAATAAAAGGTCCAAACAGATTGTGCGGGTGCAATGCGAACGTGAAAATTCAATTAAGGAAACCGTGATCGCATAAATTATGGAAGGAGAAACAGGGAAATAGAAGAGACTGACGTAACACACTGTCTGAGGTGGCAGGGGAGAGGACAGGGTGCAGAGAGGAAGGGGCGGCACAATTGTTATCGCCTGTCGACGACATTTGCAGCAACGCAAGCAGGTACGCTGCCAAATTTTAGAACACGCCTAGGTGTCGCATGAGCTTCAACTATTATTTCAACTATCTGTACACGAGTACAAGCGCGCATTGAAGTATCCAGTGAGCGAGTTGGCAACGAATAAGCTGCCAACTTAGAGGCTAAAACGGCAGTGCAAGGCGACGAGTAAATGCAGCTAAGGAAATCATGCGTGCTAATTAAAAGTTCAACGTATATATAGACTAACGGGCGTGTTACAAACATCAAGTGCACGCGAATTATGCTATGAGTGATGCTTCTAAAGAACAGGGTAAAGCTATGATCTAAGCTTGAAGGTATAAAATTTCACGTATTCTTACACTTGCGAAATGTGAAAGCAGTCCCTCCGTTCACTAACTGTGTCAAAATTATTTCTTCAAAAAATTGCTGAAAGCACTTACACCTGCTTACGTGATTTAAATGCAAACCCACTAGTACTGTAATCATTCGTTTACTCGAACTCGTATATTTCGAAATATTGGTTAAGTTGTATCTTTTTCTGGCTGTGCTTTGACCTCCAATAGGCGTTATGCATTTGCCCCCCCCCCCCCTTCTCGAAACGTTTCAAACCGGAGCTGTAGTTACTGGGCGTAAGTTCGCCGTTGCAGGAAAAATACAAATAAAATGCGAGCGCTCGTGAGCGTATGCCTCACGGCGATCGCCGAGCGTCCTCAGCAAGCGCGGTGGCTTTAGCAAAAAAAAAAAAACTGGCAGGAACCCCCTTGAGCGAGAACATGGCGAGCGCTCGTGAGCACGTGCCTCGCGGCGGTTGCCGCAACCCTGGCCTCCGCAACAATTTTCAGCCTACGCAGTTGCATTGAATTCGGGGCATATTGTCCATACATGTCCTTTCGTATGTCGTCTCTGGCTCGGTGCACTGCTGAAGCGCTAAGCGAATTGATGGACTCTAGGTTTGCCAAAAGAATGCTTTGTTTTGACTATATGTAGTTTTATTTATGGGAAGGCCAGGCGATTTTCGTTCCTTCAACAGCTATGCATAGGTAGCGCAAGAAAACTCAAAAGCACCTGTGAGCAGAATTTTTATGGCACAAGCAACAGCTTGCGCACCCTCATAGACTGGTACGTATTGGGGCAGTGAGATGTTTTAAGAAATGAGGCCAAGATGTGAGACTTTGCAGGAGCCTTTAGAGTGCGAATGTATCCAACTTGCTGTGTCCATTTGCAATGAAAAGCTTTCATATGAGCAAACACTTCTGAAACACACGACGTGGAAACATTACGCGGACAATGCGCCATTCAAAAAGGCTACTCAAAACGAACAGTTAAGTGGCACGTGAAGCATCACAATTTAAAGAATTTACTCTGCTTTTTTCAGAACAAGAATTCAGTGCAGATTGAACAATAGAATTTTCCAAGAAAACGATTCATGTAGGAAGCTTGTCTTAGCAGGCAAGTTCACACATTTGTGCCTTTGTATGAAACCCCAACTGATGGAATTCTGGAACAAATGGTGAACAGAAGGCCACCGAAACACGTTTCGACAAGGATGGAAAAGAAAAAGAGCGTTCAGTGGAGGGATCAGACGCGAAAACTTTGAGCCAAACATTCTGTTTGTACAGTGGATGATAGTACATTGTCCGGAACGACGATGATGGTGATAATCTTACACAGCCATGTTTCCGTTTTGGAGGGGGTCGCAATCGACAATCACCGCCTCGTTTGCCTGCTTGTGGACCGGAGATCACGATGATGACCGAGACTCAGTGGTGGCCCCTCATGGAAGCTTCTTCAGGGAAGCCGGTGAAGGAAGAGCGGCTGCCAACATTGAGCGCGTACATAAGGCTGCCCCGTCTCGGCTGCGAAGACACCATATGGCAGCTCCACTGCAGGCTCAGCCTGCACTCTTCGCCAAACCTGGATAAGCTTGAGTCGCTGAGCACGGACATCACTCAGCGAAGGTGTGGAAAGGGCGCCCAAGAAACCCACGGATCGTGGAGGCAGTGGCTGCAGCCAGAGCGCACGCATATTTCTGTCGTGGGGGGCTGGCCGTGGAGGAATACAAGATGCGGTGCGTCTCCTTTGGGACGCTCACCGACCTGACTATCTTTGCCTTTCTTTGACTTTGTTTTTTTTTGTTCTTTATTCTTTTCCTTTCTCTGACCTTCTTCATTTTGAATGCCGCACGTTCTAACTCCTTTGATACGATGATTGTTTCGAACTAACGACACCAGCCTAAAATTCTCTTCTTTGATCTACAGTGTTCTGGATGTAATTCAATGGTTCGAGAATACCCTCGTTTAAAGATAAATGCTGCTGTTTCGCCGCCGGTGTATTCTTTGAGTTGTTAGGGGAGCATAACTTCGCTCCAATAAACCTATTTTTCTTCAAGACAACTATATCGTCTTTGGCTACGTGACAATATCACACTCAGATGTCGAGGAACTCCCCAAGGCTCGGCCCTCTCCCTTCTCCTGTCCAACATCGCCGCCACAAACATCCCGTCAAGTGACTGCGTTCCTTCGGGGAAGAAAAGCAATCGCGAAAATGTGGTGCTGCAGCCCGGTCTGGTTAAAACACGTCTAGTACATTGGTTTAACGGTTTACTACAAAAGCCTTCATTTATTTAGTTGCTTATTACCTCGATGTACTTCGCTAACCCTTTTTCTGCCTTTCTTGGGCTTTATATTTTCTGTAAGCGTATCAGTTGCGCACGAAAAGACAGATTCAGCGAAGCGTCGTAAGCCAATATAGGTATTGTACATCCCCTGGAGGGGAGTTATATCACCGTCAGCGACTTCATTAAGTTTATCAATGTCTACAAACGAACGAAATAAAGGCACATTCTTCCGTGCACAGATATTGTCGGGCTCAGTATTCCCTGCGCGATCGAATTGCGACGACCGGCCGGCGGCGGGCTGACAATTTGTCGACGTTGTGGCCGCCGAGCCACTCGGGAAAGCCAATGTGAAAGAGTTCGCACCCTAAGAAACATCATATAAAATCGGCGGAGGGTTCAGAAAGGAGAATAGCATCTTCTAATGTATTTTTCGAATATATTACCTTAAAAGTACTTAGAGAAGTCCCAACATGGCGACTCTAGATGTTAGTACGCACAAGTAATCTCGCGGTGCTTACAATTACTTTTGTGTCCCTTTACAGGTGTTTGGTTAAGCCTGTAAGGCATAGTAAGAGTGAGAAAGAGAGAAAGAATGAGTTTAATGGTAAATGTGAGGTTAGTCAAGCCATTGCACTAGACAGTGCAATGGTGGCAAGCACTGATGGTGGCAAGCACGTGACGTAGTGGCAAGCACTGATGAAGTGGTTGCCACTACGTCACGTCATGAACAAAGCCTTAAACAAATCAACACACGAATTCAGGCTCTTGAATCGATGGACCACCCAGAAATACTTTCCATGACAGAACAGCTTCAGGAACTAGAATGGCGAAACCGTAAGTTTAACCTTGAGTTCCATAAATTAAACGGACCAAAGACGAAGACTTGCTTGTCAAAGTGAATGATCTTGTTCAGAAGTTAAATGAACCATACTCAGTAAAACATGACATCGTTGCTCTCCATCGACTGCCCCGAAGCCAGGGAAGACACCAGGTATCATATTTCGTTTTGCTAACCAAGAAATGAGAGACAAATTGCTGGAGAAGAGGCTACGAACTAAAAACAGCATCACCCGAAGTATTTGTGCAGGAAAACCTAACAAAACACGCTCGGGCACTCCTCTTCGAGGCAAAGCGTTGGGTTAAGGACCACAATTTTGAGTCTGCATGGCACAGAAATGACAGAATTCTCATTCGAAGACAGGATGGAGAGAAGGCTTGGCTCATTAAGAACACTGGCGACCTTGAAAAAATTCCGCTATAAACCTCCAGTTCCATTACGCTAATTACGTTGTAAAAATAGATGTACCGTCAAATAAGGCATTATTGGCGTTACTCTAAAGATCCTTACGCACTGTTTATCCTAGTTTTGTCACAATGAGCCGATCAGTAAAGAAACCTTATAGCGCTTATAACGTTGTTATGCTAACAAATCAACTGCGTTTTGTTAAAAGTTGTTCAGCGTTAATGCCAATGGTTTTATCTTTTACAAACTCTTATCGTGATGATACTCACCAAGGGAAAAAGGAACGCGACCGGTTGGTTTTTCTGTTCTTCAACTTGTTCCTCTGTGTCCTGTTATCACAGACGGAAATTTTGGAAGCCCGAATTGCTTCTCGTTCATTCATTGGTGTGGAAGACTTGCGCTGATATTTTCTTTTATGCTGAACTTATTCCTTGTGGCACTTTCTTTTTCTTGCCACGGTGTTGTGTTAGGTTGTGAATGTTTTTATGGCGATTTCGTCCTCTGATCTCTCCCAGGTTTCCGAGATTCTAAAGGGTGACAACCCGCTCTCAGTGTTTCACCTAAATGCGCAGAGTTTGAAAAATAAGTTTGATTCTAACGAACTTGAACGCACTTGTTTCTAACGAACTTGAGCATTAAATTTGACCTACTTTATTTTAGTGAAACTTGGTTTACTCCTGATTACGATTGTTTTCCTATTGCTGGCTACGATTGCATATCAATATGTCGTTCCAATGCACGCGGGGGTGGCATTGCTATTTACATATGTGATGATTTGCCTTATGATGTGCTTGCCGATTTCAAGGTCATTGACGATGATTATGAGTGTATTTCGGTGAAATGCTTCGGCATTTTGTTCGCTCTTTGTTATCGCCCTCCATCTGCTGTGTTGAACAACTTTTTACACTTTTCGGAAAAAGTGTTCCAACTGAGCATTGAGTCACACTTAGAAAGTGTTTTTGTCGGGGACTTTAGCACAAATGCCTCCTCGCGAAATCCATCTTATCTGCGTTTTCAAGAAATATTTCAGTCATATGGGTGCTTTAATGCGATCGATAAGCCAACTCGAATTACACATAAGTCTCAGACAATGCTGGATCTTTTTTTGACAAGTTTATTGCCTAATGATGTCAGTGCTGGCGTTATTTCATGTGATTTAAGTGATCACCTGCCTATATACATTCTACTACCTCGTAGTTTACCATGTAAATCCAAACAAGACAACTTGATGCGACATTACTCCGTGAAAAATATAGCGAATTTCAAAGCTATTATTTATACTGGCAGAAGATTGGGATGTGGTTTTAAATAAGACAGATGCGAATTGTGCATACAACGCTTTTCTGTCGTGTTTTTTGTCAGCATATAACACATGTTTTCCACTCGAAACTCAGAAAAAACATAAAAAAAGCACGTAAACCTTGGGTAACCCATGAGCTATATGAGCGAATGAAATATAGAAATAAGCTCTTTCAGGTTTTTTTGAAAACCAAGAAAGAAAGTGATTTCAAATTGTTTAAAGTAGTAAGAAATAATGTTAACGCAGATATGAGAAAAGCCAAATGCCAATATTACATGCATAGATTTGAAACTGCCGGAAACACCCGCCTTATGTGGCAAACAGTCAAAGAAATAGTCTCCAAATCTCCACGAGCCACAAAAGTTTTATTTAAATCTGATAATTTAACTGAACTTGAGATTTCAGATTCATTTAATGAACATTTTATTAATGTTGGTGCGCCTAGTAAGGACACTGCTGATGTTCCATGCGAGCAGTTCATCACAAAATGTTGTCCAAATACCAGGTTTTTATCTCCTACCGACCAATCTTTTCCTTGAAGGACAGCTGTGCCGCAGGTGCTGACGGTATTAAACCTAAACCACTAAAGGCTGTTGCCAAGAGATTAAGTGTTTCCCTTGTGCATATATGCAACCTTATTCTTTCTCAAGGAGTGTTCCCTGAGAAAATGAAACTTGCTTAAGTGACAGCTATACATGAAGGAGGCCCAATGAACAATTTAAATAACTATCGACCGATTTCCGTGCTCTCAGTGTTTGCAAAAATCGCAGAACGTCTTATAAACAAAAGGCTAACAGCGTTCTTGTCTTTAAACAATATTTTAATAGTTGAGCAATTTGGTTTTCAAAAGAAAAAATCCACTGAGGTGGCACTTCTGGGAATCAAAGAGCAAATTCTAGAAAACAATGAGATGAAAGTACTCACACTAGGCATATTTCTTGATTTAAGATAAGCATTTGATAGCGTTTAACATGATGTGCTTTTACGGAAAATTTCGTATTACGGAGTCAGAGGTGTCGCATGGTCGCTCAATAAAAGTTACTTTACGTCCAGGTCCCAGTATCCAGAAATAAATGGCATTAAATCAGGCACCAAGTACATTCAGTATGCGGTACCCCAAGGATCGATTCCCGGTCCAGTTCTGTTTCTCTTGTATATTAACGACATTTCAAATCTTCAGGGCATAGAAAAACTTTTATTGTATGCAGACGACACAAACGTGTTCTTCTCTGGTATCCATATTCAAGACCTCTATAAAAAAGCGAATCATTGGTTGGTAAATTTAGGTGTTTGGCTCAGATCAAATGGGTTAGAATTAAATGTAGATAAAACAAAACACCTCGTATTGAGACCAAAAGGGACACAAATTCCTACAAACCTGATGCTAAACTTTAATAACAGAAGCATCTTAGAGTCTGAGACAATTTGTTTCCTTGGTGTAACATTTCATGAATACCTTTCGTGGACACCACACATAACTTCCCTTGAAAAAACCTTTGTCGAGCTGTGGGTGTATTAAACCAGCTGAGATACTACCTGCCTACGAGTGTAAAACGTCAAGTTTATTACGCGCTTTTTCATTCGCGATTAATTATTGCTCTTTAGTGTGGTCCACCACAACGCAAACAAGCCTAAATAACCTTACAATAACTCAAAAACGAGCCACACGTGCAATTGCAAACCTAAAGCATTCTGCAAGCTGCGCAGCATACTTTAACAAACATGAAATACTACCAGTACGGCAACTTTACACCCAAAAATTATCCCTAGAAGTACTCCGCCAGTATAATACTAATGAAACATTGTTTGAGTTGAACTATCATGTACATAGAAGTCCGTATGAACTGAGAACGTGCTTGATAGAACAATGCTGTTCCCGGACAGGCTATGGGGATCAAAGGTTAAAATGGCAGATTCCTCACCTCCTCAACCAGTACCCTGATATTCTTGACATCATTCGATATCGTAGCCCAAACAAAATATCTAAATGTATGAAAGAAAAATTGTTGAGGCAAATAAAAATTACCGGTGACAGCAGTTGTTAACGCTCTTTGTCACTTTCCAGTGCCTGAAGGATGTGTGCATTGTGATTGCTTTGTTTCTTGTTTTGTTGGTTCCGATATCAGTTGTGTGTTCATATTTTGTTCTGGTATGATTACGCCAGTGCGCACCTTTTATTTTATTTGGGCGAACGGATGTAACTCGCTTTTTGTATTTTTGTTTTGTTTGTTTATTTTTGTTATCTTCTTCCTCTAATTGTTGTTCCTTGTGATCCCGCTGCTCCTCTGATTGTTATGGGTGGCAGGGCCCCGTCGGGCAGTTTTGTTTGCCTTTTGCCATGCCATCCAAGGCAGTTTTGAATTGTCTAAAATAAACGGATACAACAACAACGACAACAACAACAACATTCTACGTCATCCAAGAAAAAAAACCACGAAAGTTCATGTACTCAAAAATGTGAGGTAATGCCAGGAAATTTCAAACACGTAAGAAGAAGAGGAAGAAAACCACCCGATGGCAGAATGATCATGGCAATGATAATGTGAGGGTGCGATTGCTCCGCTGGCCCGGTTCTGCCGACATTGCTGTCTGGACCGCGATGTACTCTGAAGCGTTTACATCAGCGGGAGCTGTGCACGTGTTCGTGCACAGAAGTATGCTTCAGAACAGAATGTAAGGCAACACAAACATGCCTTAACATAAGGCACGGCGAGCAAAGAGGCAGTGCTCGCTAAAGCTGAATCCACCACCAGGGAGACAACCCCCCCCTCCCCAGACGCCACAACGCGAAGATAACGGGCCAGGCATTTGTACCTCTGATAACGAAAACATTGTCACAACAGAGGAGGACATAATCTCGATAAAGCTGCCGATTGGCGGTGAGATGTTTGAGTGGCGCCCCCTGGCTCTGACGTCGGCTTAGGGACTCGCGCCGCTGTCGTCTGCTACACTCCGCTTGTGAGGGGCAGCAGTATCTGTGCTAGAAATCGCCCGCTTTGTTGCTGTAGTGCATTAAAAAGCGTATGTCTAGTGCTTCAGTTATTTTGCCAGCTTCTGACGCATCTGAATAATTTGAAGCTGTATCCCCCACAAGTTTGCAACACACGAGGAGATAGAGAACAACTTTCTTCAGAGCATCGGTCAGAAGATCGCCTGTAACTCGTCCTTTCTAGCTTATTCGCGAGGATCAGCGCTCATAGCTCCTCGATAAGTATTCAAAATGCGAAGGCTTCCCTGCAGTATTTTTGAGATGCTCTTATGAAGACTCAACAGTGTAATTCTACGTACCAAGCAGCGCGGGGCCCCTGCACGCGCATCGCACGTACAGCAGGAAATAAAATGCCTGTCTTCTATTTCTTTTGTTGTTGTTGTCTTGCATCAGATGAATGTGTCTTGTTCTTTTTTTGTGCCCGACGCATTAATTTTTCTGCACCATCCTAAACGTCTTATAAGAAGGCTTGGGGATGTTTGGGAGTCTCACAAAGATAGTGTGGATATTTTGTTCAAGTTGTATGGCATACATTCCCTACTTCACAAATTGGCTTTCACTACAGCTGCGTGCAAAAATGTGCATATCCGTAGCGTGCTTTGTTTATTCACATGGAAATACAATGAGGAGGTTTGTGCTGCGCCACCATGATCGCGCCCCAACCAACGTTATCCACAGTACTCGAAGGCGGCTTTTGTGCCCTGAATTTATATCGTAATCATTGTTATCATAACGAAATAACTCTCAACCGGAACAATTATGACATGATTACTGTGTTGAAAGCATTATATACACGCTAAATAACGCAATAAATAGTATACCTGCAAATAACACAAGAATCGAAACCGATGAATATTTCTAGGCAGGTATTTATTGTTTTCCAACCATTCCAGGCGCAAAGAACAAATCCTATTCTACTCGGGATGGCGTTCTATGAATTAAATAAAATTTCTTTTACTCTCTTGTCCTGGACTGAGGACCCGGCCCACTAATCAGCTCGATTTCATTGTTAAAGTTTTCTCCTCCTCCCGATCCCCCTCCTCCTCTTGAGTGCAGTTTTCCTATAACGCATATCCGAATATCGGGAGGATATGGCTGTGGAAAATGTACCGAAATATCCCTCCAGGTCTGAACAAACAGAGTGTTATTGTATCTTTAACGTAGACGTGACTCGTTTTGCTCAATAAACCTCCTACTGGTTAGAAGCCTCGTACAAAACGAGCACGCGCCTATACACACAGTGGGTTATTTGGAACTCAACCTATAGTTTTTGCAACCTATAGTGCATGTCTGCAAACTTTCATGCCATGACAAAGTAAAGTGATGTGATACAATGTGATGTGATACTTTCGAGCGTTCGGCAAGGTCGCAAAAACTGTTTTACCTTACATATGATTACCGGGAATCATATTGCCTTCTGCCAAAGCCGATAGCCCTGAAGGACTAGAATATGTTTTGATCTTTCATTTTCGCTGTTGTCGGTTATTATTATTGCGGCTGACTGTTCCCTTTTTTGAAAAATTGCCTAATACAGAAGCTGACGCCTAGCTGCGACTCGTCGTGCTCCGCACAGGACCGGCTCCGCAAGGAAGGCGGCGACGCCGGCAATGTTTCTTCCGTAGCGGTATCTAAAACTATACTCTAACTCACACTTTAAGCCCACACGCCAATTCTGGTGCGGACAAGCATCGGACGTTGACAGAGCGCAAAGAAACAGTAGGGAGAGCAAGCATGAGAGGAGCAGACGACAAATGCGAGAATCCCTAAGCTGACGTCACGGAGGCGCGCTCCGCAGCGCCGCCCGTGTTCGCGCTCACCGCCAATAGACATTGAGGATTGCACAAGTTTATTACATGCAGCACTTTGCATTCCCTAAGTGTCTGTCATTTTCTATCTTCCTTTCTTGCTCCGGGGTTGTTCTTATAGAAGTGCGTTTTACTCATTAGCCGCTCCTCTCGGCATTGGCTAGATCTCCTATGAAGCACAGGACGAATATGTACTGGTGCCGAAGGGTGACTCGGCTGCAGAACAGGTCTTCGTATTTCGAAGACAGATGAGAAAGGGTGTCGGGAATGGCCGCAGCGCGGAGCGAGCACAGCATCTACCCTCGGGGAGCTCGCCCTAACTTCTCGTTGAGGCGAACGCACGTTGTTCTGGCGCCAAGTCTTGTTTGCCTTGTCCGCGTAAATACGCTGCAGCAAGCGCAGGTTCTCATGGAAGAAACGACTACGAGCCGGCTTTTTGGCACAACCAGCAGCGTTCACTGCGGTACCGGGATTGCGACGCAGCCAACTTTCGTAGCAGCGTCCTCGGTGCGCCACGGCTTCTACAGTCGCGGCGAATAAACTGTGAATCAAGTGACGTCATAGGCCCACAGTGCTACAGGAGGCTGCAGAACGTCTCCGGTGGACGCCTGGCAAGGCACTGCTGTGTTACCGGGCAACACATGGATAGCCCTCAGGAAGAGTTCGGCATTCGTAAGCAGGATTTCTCGGGAGGAACACTCCCTGCGCATGCCTGTTTGGCGGTGGTAGACGTGTCGCCGTTAGCCGAGTGCAGCCCGAACTCAGTAGAAGCGTTGCTGGAGCCAATTTGTGACACGCCGTCGACCCTCGAAGACGGCGACGGGCAGCGCATCCAGCAGTGAGGACGCCCTGGACCGAATACGAAAGAAGCCAATCAGCCGCCCGTCCAGCAGCCAGGGACCCCTGGACCGGCCACGGAGGAAGGCGATGAGCGGCCCGTCCAGCTGGCAGCAGCTCCTGGACGGTCAGATTTAATTAGATCTCACCTTGCCAATCCACCGCCCCATATTATTCCGGAGATGGCTCTGACCAGGAGGCTAGTGACAGTCTCTACCATGAGAAAATCCGGTTGTCACCGCAAACTGCGGACGTGGAAATCGCCACAATGGTCTCGCCCATTCATTGGGCACGTTCCTTGAGTGGGCACGTCAGCTGGACTCCCGTCAGCATCATTGCGAGACCATTTATGTTTCTTCTGCAGATACTTCTGTTCGACGTGAAAGCGAAGGCCAGCGTATCGCATCCAACAGCGTGCTTTATCGTTCCCGCGCCTGGTTCCTACGGCGCCTACGCGGACGAGCAAGAACGACATGGCGATGTCTAGGACTCGTTTCGCCAGGTCGGAGCAACATGGACAGCACCGCCTATAAAAGAACCCCAACCGGATCGTCTCTTCAGTGGGCGCGTCAGCTGGCCTCCCGTCAGCATCATGACACCATTTCTGTTTCTTCTGCAGGTCAGTAACTATACTTCAACCACTAAAAGGAGCAATCCGTTCCTTACCGAGCTAACGTGCTCACATGCGTTTTGTTCCTTCGTCGGAGATTTTGTATTGTCCTTGCTGATGGTGTGTGGGGACGTTGAACCCAACTTGGAGGACCTTCTCGACGGTCAAAAAGAAATTCACAAAAGGCTAGGTGAACTGAAACTGCTAACTGTCGAGCCGCTTGCATCCAACGCTAAGGAGCTAAACTCTAAAGTGTCTAGTCTCGAAACAAATGTCCAGAGCTTGAAAACGAAGTTGGTTGATTTAGAGGATCGCAGCCGATGTAACAACGTACTAGTGTTTGGAATTGCTGAGAAGCCTGGGGAAACAGCTGATGATCTAACACAAAGTGTAGTTGAAGGGGTATTTAAAAACCTGCTGGGTGTCAAGTATCGTCTACTGAGCGCATACACAGGATTGGCAGGAAGCAAAACGGCAGATCACGACCTGTGGTGTTAAAACTTATGGACTACCGCAAGAAAGACTTGATTTTCAAGAACTGTCCTAAACTTAAAGGCAGCACTATTTCGGTATCGGAAGATTTTTCAGCAGCTACCAGGCAAAAAAGAAAGAAATTATGGGATAGCGCAGCCGAGGAAAGGAATGCGGATGGAAAAGTAAGGCTCGCTTACGATAAGATCAAGATTAACGACGTGTTATATCGGTGGGATGACGCCCGGAAGTTAAGGACACTTGTGGGTGATCGCGACCACAACGAACGTTCTAATCAATGAACCGAACCTTCCTTCGTCGCGGCTGCAGTGAGCTCTCGCCGACATGAGCACACGCCGAATACTGATACGTCCATCTTATTCCCGAATATATGAAGTGTAGTTCGCAATCGGGATGACTTGCTAAGCGCCATCGATGCAACTTCCGCAGATATTGTTATTTTGACGGAAACGTGGTTGAACGATTCCGTTCGGGACAGCGAATTTTTTTACTCTCAAAAGGGCTATTCAGTGTTCAGATGTGACCGTGCTGCACGCCGTTGGGGTGGGGTCTTGGTAGCTGTAACGGACTACCATCAATGTTTTAGGTTAGATATAGCATCAACCCTCGAGTTTATTTGTGCACACATCACAATTGCATTCCAGAAGTTTTTGTTCTGCGTCTGTTATAGACCACCCTTGGCCCGCACTGGTTTCTGTACGGACCTGAGGGATACTCTTAATACCGCGCATAACATGTTTCCTAATCTTGCAGTTTTTCTTTTTGGAGATTTTAATTTTCCTGAAATCGACTGGTCCAACCCGTCCTATGTCATAAATGACCGGGCGAGAGAGTCATGCGATTTTTTAGCAGTGTGTTCTGAATTTTCGTTAACACAGCTCATAAGCGAACCAACTCGGGTAACACCATCCACGTCGAGCATATTAGATTTAGTGCTAACCTCATCATCCAATCTTGTTTCAAGTATAACCTACCCGGAATTAGCGACCATTGCTTACTCAGCGTTACGTTAAAGGACCCTGCAACACTTACCATCGACTAGTCGGAATGTATTTTGGGGTAAAGTCTATTGCCCCAGCAATCTCCTCCCGCAAGAATTATGAAAATCCGTTCACTATCACGGAAGCTACGCGCGATGAAAAATCGCGCATAAATGTTCCCTCTCAAGTCAACCGCGGGCAACGCGACTAGAGTTCCTCTATATCGCTTAGCGCAAGAGTTGCGCGTCTGATTGCCACATGCCGCGGGTTCCAGTTCGACAGGAAAGCCCGCTTTCAGTGCTGCGCACAAGACCCCGTATTCAGTCAGTTCTGCTAAACTGGGCATCGCCGCTTTTCTGATGGAGGCGAAAAGCAAAAACGCCCGTGTGTACGAGATTTCGGCGCACGTTAAAGATCCTCAGGTGGCCAAAATTAATCCGGAGCCCTCCACTACGGCGCGCCTCATCGCCTGCGTTGCGTCGGCGCGTTAAACCCTACAATCAATCAGTGAACTGGGCATCGGCGGTTGTGGAAGCGGCGGCAGCGGCGGCGGCTCAGCTGATAAGCAGCCGAGTGGCTGCTCCTCGCCACTCCTGACCGCTACCGCTAGCGCGACGGCCTACATGCGAGAACGGTTGCTTTCCCGCACGACCTAGAACTCAAGATGGCGGATGAACGCGCAACTCTGATCCCCTAGGGGAGTTATATACAGGAACTCTAAACGCGACTAGAGTTCCTGTATATACCTCCCCTAGGGGGCAGAGTTTCGCGTCCATCCGCCTCTTGAGTTCCAGGTCGTGCGGGAAAGCCACCCTTCTCGCATGTAGGCTGCCGCGCCAGCGGCAGCGGCGAGGAGAAGTGGCGAGGAGCGGCCGGACAAAAAAAATTCCCCCGCATTTCCCCGAGGGGGAGAATGTGAAAGTGCGAATGCACGGTTGTCGGCCCGCTTGCGGTGCTTGCGCTCGGCCCCCGCAGCCCACCGCCTCGCCGCCTTCTCTTCCATCTCTTCCATCGGGTTTGTAGTTTCACGTGTACACCACGCAGTTATCAAGCCGCTATAACGCCGCTGAGTCGCCAACGCACGCCGCTGACGACGTAGTTTGAATGCGTTAAAGATATAAGGCGCGTCAACACTGATATCACCGTCGCGTCCGTGGCTTGATCGGTAGAGCGTCGCGCTGCGGCCGCAAGTCCGCGGATCGAAACCTGGCGCCGGATGCTGTTTCTTTATAGAGGAGCACTGCGGACGCCGACGCCGCCGCCGGCGGTGGATGGTTTGGGGTCGCTTATAAAGTGTATTTTAAAACTGGCGCACGATTCTCGGCTGCTTATCAGATGAACCGTTGCCGCTGCCGCCGCTTCCAGAACCGTCAATGCTCAGTTGAGCAGAACTGACTGAATACGGAGTCTTGTGCGCAGCACTGAAAGCAGGCTTTCCTGTCGAACTGGAACCCGCGGCTCTAAACGCGACGAAAGCTGCGCGCTCTCTCGCGGAGAGGCGGGCGGCGCGCGGCGTTCTGTTCGGCGGCCGTCGATATGTCACAGGCCGGGGAGTTTCGTATTTTCCCCCGCAACGTGGACAAGTCTATTTCCGGTCTGGTGCAACAAAAAAGCAGGCATGGTGGCCTGCTCGCAAGCAAGCGCTCAGTCTGGTAGGGCGTTTTTGGAGCAATAAACGTTTGTTGTCGAGCGGGCTCGTTGAAAGTGGAATAGTTAGTTCGTCACTGAAACTCCGCGAGCACTCAAAACGAAAAAACACCAAACCAGGCGGACAAGTTCAGACATAGAATAGGTTCATACACAGCGCCGACGGCGGCTGATCGTCACAGGAAATGCCAGAATTTAGCCTCGAAGTTGAACAGACACAGTCAATAGGACAGCCAGGACAGCCATGGCCCGATTGACGTCGCAGAGGCCATGCCAGGGGTGCATAATGAGGAAAATTGAAGAGAGCGCGGTTGGTTTTTCCGCCTTTCGCGGCGATTTGCGCGCTTACCACTTCACGTGCATGTGTAATATTTGGCTTGGGTGTTCCCGGAAGTCTAATCTAAACGTCGCGCAGGTTTACTTGCACTGCACAAAGAGTGTTTCAGGGTCCCTTTAAGCTTACCTGCACGCACATCACCTAATTCAAGAAAAACAATTCGTAATTATGCGAAAGCCAACTTTGGTGTCATTAACAACGCCCTGGAGGAATTCATTGACCCATACATGGCCCATTTTAATGAACATTCGGTAAAACACAACTGGTCTATTTACAAAAGTAAGCTCCATAGCTTAATTGACACACACATTCCACAAAAAACCATCAACACAAATCGACATTACCAGCGGTATAACCAAACGCTAAAGAGACTTGCAAGCAAGACACGCCGGTTGTTTCAAAGAGCACGATCATCAGGAGATCCTGAATCTTGGTCAAGGCTCCGCAAGCACACCAGGATGTTTAAACAACTCTCAAAGAAGCTAAACACAAGTTTCACACCGCCACTTTGCCGTCGATGCTAACAAATATTCAAAAAAAATTTGGAGCATAGTAAACAAGACCGACAAATCGACAATATCGTTACATTACTCTGGATTAACTCCTGTGCCGCCCAGGCGGTGTGCCGACTTGCTTAACGAAACATTCAAGCAAGCTTTTCCTCCCATCAGTGATGAATGCTTACCTGAATACACTTGCCAAACTGTGCTTCCAATGGATCCAATCACTTCTGATTTTGATGGGATTGTTAAAATAATTCATCGCCTCAAAATCTGTTCTTCTGCTGCACCGTGTGACATTAACAGTAAAATAATAAAAAATACTAAAATATACTCTGCTATTATTTTGTACAAAATATTTCAACCATCCCTGGAGACTGGAATTCTACCCGAAGACTGGTTGATAGGTAAGGTGGTTCCGGTTCACAAATCTGGCGATGAGCACGTGGCCAATAATTATCGGCCAATATCTCTCCCAAGTATTCCTTGCAAGATCACGGAGCACATCATAGTTTCACAATTAACGCGTTTCCTGGAATCATCGTATTTTTCCACACCGGCACAACACGGATTTAGAAAGTTCTTTTCCTGTGACACGCAGGTATTGACGTTTACTGGTGATGTATTATTCATTTTAGACAAAGGTTGATTGCTTGATTGTAGGGTTTTAACGCGCCGACGCAGCGCAGGCGATGAGGCGCGCCGTAGTGGAGGGCTCCGGATTAATTTTGACCAACTGGGGATCTTTAACGTGCGCCGAAATCTCGTACACACGGGCGTTTTTGCTTTTCGCCTCCACCAGAAAAGCGGCCGCCGCGGCCGGGAATCGAACCCGCGACCTCGTGCTTAGCAGCGCAACGCCTTAGCCACTGAGCCACCACGGCGGGTAGGCAAAGGTTCCAAAGGAGATTGCTGTTATTTAGACTTCAGTAAAGCTTTTGATCAAGTGTCGTATAACTTGCATCTAACCAAATTGAAAGCCTTGTATATTGACGCTAAGATACTAACATGGATAGAATACTTCCTTACTAATCGCTCCCAAACGATCACTGTTCTTCAATATCTGTTACATGAGGAGTTCCCCAAGGATCGGTATGAGGACCCCTTCTGTTCCTAGTTTATATTAATAATTTACCTAATTCTATTGACTCCTCAAATAAACTTTTTGCTGATGGCTGCGTAATTTACCTAGAAGTCAAAACTACTAATCATACCGTCTTACTTCAGGCTGATCTTGACCACATCTTGGATTCGTGCATTAAATGGAAAATGAGTCTTAACCCAACTAAATGCAAAGTTATGCGGTTTTGGTGTCGAGCTGCGTCAGTTGCTCCCGCCTACAACATTCACAGTGCTACACTATCGGTTGTTACCTGCTACAAATATCTTGGTGTACTCTTAACTTCTAATCTTACCGGGAATAGACATGTAGCGCGCATTATATCAAATGCTAACCGCATGTTAGGTTATGTGAAACAAAATTTTAAAACTGCAACACCGCCCATGAAGCTTCTTCTGTATAATTCATTAGTCAGGTCTAAACTTGAAAGTATGCCGCACCAATTTGGGACCAACACACCAAATTACTAACGGAAGCACTTAAAGCGGTTCAGAACCATGCAGCTCGCTTTATTTCTGGTGATTATAACCATCTAGCTAGTGTCACCGCAATGAAAAATGTATTATTACAATCTAATCTTACATTGCGCCGCAAGGTAGCACGTCTTTGCCTATTCTTTAAAATTTATCATCAGAACAAAGACCTAAAAAATACACTCCTAAACGCTCCCACTTACATTTCACGACGCATTGATCATTCTCGCAAAGTTGGCATTCCGCGTTGTCGCACTGCTGCATATTCCAATTCATTTATTCCCAACACAGCATCAGAGTGGAGCCACCTACCAGCATCAATTGCGCTTATTAACGATTTTGATGAATTCAAAAGACGTTTGAATGACCTGTATTCAATCAGCTGAGTGAAGTATTTCATTCCATGTACAATGTTTTATATATTCCGCTGCTGTACTTTATCTTGTAATTCTTTTCCATGGGTCATCTGTTCACAGTTGAAATTACACGTTGTCATTGCCATGCCGTATTTGTTTTTGGTACGTGTTTCATTACGAGTATGATCACGCTTACAGATTTTTGGCTGTATTACTATCTTTTTTTCGTTTGCCTTGTAGACGCGTTGCCAAGGTGTCTTATATTTGTCATTTTTTGTTTTTGTTGCACTGCTCCTGTACCACTCCCCTCAGTAATGCCCCTGGGGCCATGAGGGTATCATGAATAAATAAATAAATAAATGAACGAATAAATAAATCATCCCACCAAGCACTGTCGAGAAAGGCTCATCCACCGGCTTGGGCTGGCACATCAGCAGCTGCCCTAAATCATCCCAGCACAGCAGAGACTGCACGGCGAGCGCCTGCCAACATCAAGATCCCGAGCCAGAGGCCAACAGAGATCTTGTGGGCTTCCACTCCTCTACGGGCATCCCACCCTCCTGCAAGTCATGATGATGATGATGGTTAGAGTTTTTTGGCGCAAGGCCAGCTGGGGCAAAGAGCGCCAAACAAAAGTATCTATAATGAAATAGTGGCTACTAAAGCCAAAAGAACAATAAAATCAATTAACGGCAATGGTGATGGCTGGTGTATAGGGCCAGATTTGATTATGCGTGATAGGAGATGAGGTTTAAAAACTTCACGTCTGACAAGTACTCAAACACACGTTTCACGGAAAACATGGCATCGTCACCTAGAAACAGCGACGGATGTAGTGGGATATGTTGTCTGTAGAGTTCTCTGAAGTGTTTGTGGCGTGTTGTGTGAAGTGCCTTGCATGTGATTAGTATGTGTACTACGGATAGGGCCTCTCCGCACCTGCTGCACTGGGGTCTAGAGATCCCGTCAGCAGATACGAGTGCGTCGCATGGGTGTGCCCTATCCGCAGCCTACCCAAGGCGACTTCCGTGTGTCTGTTGTGTGAGTCAGATGTGTACCGTCCCAAGTGTGGCTTTATTACATGTAGTTTGTTGTCTGTCTGTTCGTCCCAGTGTGTTTGCCATGTTCTGCGCAGGTGTTGTCTTATGTGTGGCTTGAGGTCTGTGTAGGGTACCGTTGTAATGTCCACAGTGTTCCTGAGTGCAGCAGCACCGGCCCTCTCGTCTGCCAACTCGTTCCCAGCGATCCCTGCGTGTCCTGGGACCCAGCAGAGGACCAGCTTATGCTTTTGTGCATACACGGACATGATAGTGTTAAATACAAGATTAACTATGTGGTTTTTGGGGGGTGTATGCGATGACAGTGCGCGAACAACACTCAAAGAATCTGTATAGATGATGGAATTGGGAATTTGATTTTCAAGAATGTGTCGTACAATCAGTAAAATTCCATACGCTTCTGCTGAAAAAACTGTTGTGTGCACGCTCATGGTTCTGGCTGCATTAAAATTTGGACCATGAGCAGCGCACGACACCATAGTGGAGGTTTTAGAAGCGTCACTATAAAATTCTGCACATGTGTATTTAAACTGCAAAGACAGAAAGTGCTGCAGTATTGCAGCTCGTGGTACACGATTTTTGTCAAGTCTCATAAAAGAAAGGTCGCACGACACAGGGCGAACTTGCCAAGGCGGTAAAACTGTTAGAAAAGGATGACCTGTACACGTCTAAAAACGAAGCACTGAGATCCGAGGCTCGCTCTCTCACTTAAGTGAAAAGGGCAGAGGAACGGATGGGCGATTTACAAAGAGCAGAGATGTTGATGTATCATTAAAGACAGGATAAAAAGGATGATTATTCAGCGATGAAATTTTAAAAGCATAAAGCAAGTCCATGTATGTTCGTTGGTTCTCAAGGCTCCACTTATTACATTCGACATAAAGACTCTCAGCAGGGCTACTGCGAAAAGCACCCGACGAAAGACGAAGGCCCAAGTGTAGCACTGGGTCAAGAATTCGCAAGGCTGTCTTAGTCGCCGACCCATATACCACACTGCCATAGTCCAAACGAGACCCAACCAAAGCAGTATACAAGCGAAGCAAGAGTTCTTTGTCGGAACCATAGGATTGGTGGGAGAGAACCTTAAGTATATTCATTGTTTTGAGACATTTATTTTTAAGTTCCTTGATGTGGGGAATGAATGTGAGTTTGTGATCAAACACCACACCCAAGAACTTGTGCTCCTTGTTCACAGGAAGCGACACGCCATTAAGATGAATGTCTGGGTCTGGATGGACCCCGCGCTTCCTGGAGAACACAACGCAGGAGCTTTTTGCAGGATTCAATTTAAACCCATTCTTGTCTGCCCAGCCGGCAAGCTTCTTGACACCAAGCTGGACTTGACGTTCGCATATTGACATATTACATGATTTAAAAGATATTTGCACGTCGTCTACATACATAGAATAAGAGATTGTTGGTGGCAGTGCCTTTCCAAGAGAGTTCATCTTTACGATAAAGAGAGTGCAACTCAACACGCCACCTTGCGGCACGCCATTTTCTTGGACGTGAACCTTTGAGAGTGCAACACCGACTCTTACTCGAAACGTTCTGTCTGACAAGTAACTAACAAGAGCGTTCAACATGTTACCTGAAACACCGAATGACTTGAGGTCACTAAGGATCCCATAACACCAAGCGGTGTCGTATGCCTTTTCAAGGTCAAAAAAGACAGTTAAACAATACTGCTTATGCGCGAAGGCATCCTTGATGTACGAGTCAAGAGCTACCAGTTGATCGTTCGTCGATCGCCCCACCCTAAAGCCTGCCTGGCTGCTCTCGAGAAGACCGTTGTACTCAAGGAAGTACACAAGCCTGCGATTTATCATCTTCTCGAGAAGCTTGCACAGGCAGCTGGTCAGGGCAATGGGTCGATAGCTAGCAGGAGAGGAAGGGTCCTTCCCTTCTTTCAAGAATGCTACAACTATGGCCTCCCTCCAAGACTTTGGAATGTGCCCCGAAAGAAATATCTTGTTGTAAAGGTGAAGGAGTGTTACAAGAGTGTCTGCGTGTAAGTGCTGTATCATTGTATATGTAATGTTGTCTGGGCCTGGAGCTGAGGGTTTACACGTGCTTAGAGCAGCCCTCAGCTCATGTAGTGAAAACAGGGAGTTGTAAGAAGTCTGTGATTTGTTGTTGTCGCGTAGGGACTTCTTTTCACAACAGGCTTTATGTTTCAGGAAAGTGTTTGTGTAGTGTGCTGAACTGGACACGTGTTGGAAGTGTTGTGCGAGTGTGTCAGCCTGATCTTCGAGTGTGTCCCCTGTAGTGCTGACCAGAGGCAGGCTGTGTGTTTGTTGTCCCTTGAGTTTGCGTATTCGTGTCCATACTTTCCTTGTGTCTGTGTAGGAGTTTATTGATGTTATGAATGTACGCCAACTCTCTCGTTTTGCCTCACGGCGCACACGTTTCCCTAACGCCTTGGCCCGTTTGAACAAGAGGAGGTTTCCCGACGTGGGGTACCGACGAAGGATACCCCACGCCTTGTTCTGGGCCTCTCGCGCCCGCCTACAGTCCTCATTCCACCACGGCCTCCGCTGGTTGCGCGGGGCACCAGAGGCGTGGGGAATGGACTTTTCGGCGGCGTCGAGGATGTGCGCCGTGAGGAGTTGGGTAGCTTCTTCAACGTGTAGGTGTCCATGGATGTGTGGTGTAGTTTGGATGTCTCTGTAAATGTATTCCAGTTAGCTCGTGCTTCATTGAACCTATTATGGGAAGATGGACTGCTTGGGCCTTTCCTATGTATGTGAGTGAGGGGGGAAGTGGTCACTGCCATATGGGTCAGTTCCCACTCCCCACTCGACAAGAGGAAAGAGAACTGCGGAGCCAATAGCCAAGTCAAGACATGAGTATGTGTTGTGACCTATGTTATGGTATGTAGGCTGTTTTTGTTGAAAAGGCATGCTCCGAAGATGTAAGAAATTTTTCTATCAGGCGACCTCGGGCATCCGTTCTGGAAGAGCCCCAAAGAGAGTTGTGAGCATTAAGGTCGCCTGTAAGGATGTATGGTTCGGGCAGCTGGTCAACCAGCGCCTCGAAGTCGGAGCTCGTAAGTGAACATCAGGAGGAATGTATATGGAGCATACCGTTATCAACCTATTAAATATTATTAAGCGTATTGCTACAGCCTCAAGGACGGTGTTCAAGGTGACAGGGTGGCATGCTAAGGATTTGCGGGTGATTAGGGCCCAACACCGCCAGAAGAGTGTGTGCAGCCATCCCTGTCTTTCCTGTATACCATGTAACTATTCAAGAAATTTGTGTTTTGGAATTCAGTGTGTTTCCTGAACACACATTACACTTGGCTGATTAGCATGCAGAATCTCATAGACGTCGTCAAGATTATTTAGAAGGCCTCTGCAGTTCCATTGTACTATGTTCTCTCTTCCCATTATTAAGTGTTCGGAGCTACTGGACTGTGTTGTTTATGTGTCGTCTTTCGGGGCTGTGACTCTCGTCTTTTTTGGCTTGTCGGGAGGCTTTGGCGTCGGGACGCGTTCCTTGCGGTGCACCGCAGACAAGAACGGACCGACGTCCATTTCATCCTCGGATGTCCTCGGAGCGCCTGAGGGATCAGGCTCCTTGGACCGCGAACCCTTTGGGCGCGCTTTTCCTTGCCCGCAACCACCGAGGGGTTCAGGAACGCCTCGGATGGCACAGGCGGTGCGGTGGGGGTGGGAGCTGCTGCTGGCTCCCCCCAAATCCATCTCCTCTGCGCCCTCGCCTGTGGCTTGGGACGCTGGAGTGGAAGTGGAGGATGCAGCATCGCTTCCACCGGACGTGGTTGACCCCACAGCCGCTGCTGGCTCAGCGAGCGGTGCGGAGGCGGGTTGGGCTGCCCGAGGCAACCCAGGGGGGGGCGGGGCGGGACCAAGTCCGACTCGCGGTACTGGGTCCCCGCCGAAACCACACGCCGCTTTCCCCCCCCCGGCGAGCTGCGTCGGCGTACCTCCCCAGGGGAAAGAGGCGAACCTCTTCCGCGCCTCTGGGAAGGTGATGTTTTCAGTGACTTTGATGTTAATGATTTTCTTTTCTAATTGGAACTTTTCACATTTTCTGGAGTAGGCCGCATGTGGGCCCTGGCAGTTTACGCAAAAAAAGTTGTTGAACGTTACAGTTGTCGGACGGGTGGTCGTGCTGGGCGCATTTTGCGCAGGTAAGTCGGCCGCGACAGGAGTTTGTGCCGTGCCCGAACCGTTGGCACTTGAAACAGCGCCGCGGGTTCGGGATGTACGGCCGGACTGAACATCGGATGTAACCTGCGTTGATGAATTCTGGAAGGATGGACTTGTCAAAGGTTAGGATGAGGTGCTTTGTCGGTATTTGTTTATCGTCTCTCCGGATGGTTATGCGCCTGACCGCTGTTACGCCCTGACTACGAAGGCCCTCCAGCAGGTCAGCTTCAGATTCATTTAGCAGGTCATACTCGGAAATCACGCCCTGGGAGCTGTTTAAGCTGCGGTGGGGCGTGACTCGGATTGGCAGATCGGCGATGCTGGTTTGAGCAAGAAGTTTATTGGCCTGATCCTGGCTACTGACCTCGACAAGAATTTCACCGGTTCGTTGTTTTTTGGCCTTATACGACCCTCCAACAATACCGTCAAGAAACTTTGAAATGAGAAATACAGACTGTGAAGCAAGAGGTTTTGATTGGTCTACAGATTCCATCACAATGAAGCGAGGATAGTTGTTCGGTTTCGGAGGACTCAAGTTAGGAAGTGGTGGAAAAGAAACTTCGGTGCGGCCCCTTTTCGGGGGCCGATCACGTTTGGGGGGGGGTTTTGAAAATGCCATATAGCATAGTATAAAAGCAGGGAGACTGGGGTACTTTCTTCTTTGACCTTACCCTTGTAGCCAAAGAGGTCCCGGAGCTCCCTGCCTGGTAGACAGACAGGGAGCCCATCCGCCGGAGCTTGACCTGGGCTCCGACGGCCACCGTTCGTGGTTTCTAACCCTCCACCTATAAACACATCGCCACGGTTGGATCCAGCTTATGTTTGGGGGCTCGGGGTCCGCGGTATCGCCAGTACCGTCACCAAGATTGCTCAAGGTGCCCCGTGCGGGGTCCTGCAAGTCATAACGCCCTCGACTCGGAGTTCAGACACAGAGCTTTGTCAGGTGACAGTGAACCCCACAGAATCCTCGCAGACCGCTGCCTCTTATGCCATCCACACCACTATGACAAGTGGCGGGCCTCTTGTAGACAGCCTTCATGGCGCCCGGTCTGCCTTCCCTTGCACGGAGCCTCAAATCGTTGCTGTCGCTGGGCTATCACTGGCACACAGGTGACGGAGCAGCCAGAGCGGGAAAATCGCGGACGTAGGGCGCTATTCCAGAAGCCCCTAGTTCCGTCTACTCCCGAGTTTCCAGCTGCTTAGGTTATAAAAGTAGTGATAGAAGAGCATCCGATACACCTCAAGCGAAACCGGCGGAATCGCGTGCAGCACGCCTGGCATATTAAGCCCGCAGTATTTGGGCCGCTTACGTTGATAAAGCACGGCTTGTGCTATCTTCCGCATGTATCGTCATCTGAAACCGAACTGCTATACGCATTCCCTAGCATAAACAAGATAACCCTATCGAACTGCTATACACATTCCCTAGCATAAACTAGATAACCCTACTACTACTTTGAAATCCCCAGTCTGGCTGTTGGCCACGCCCGGCGCGGGGCGGTCCATTTTGCTCGATTCTTCCATGGAATTACGTTTGCTGCGTGGCTTGAGAGTAGACATCGTGCAGCTCTGAGCAAGCACAAACCGAGTAAACAAAGGGGTTCACTGTAGAGAAAGGAACGCGCCCTGCTCCCGACCACCAAATATACTGTTTACGGCGTCGTTGAGTGTGCCCGGCGGGCGCTTATTAGAAATCGTCCCGAGTCAAGAACGTGTTTGTGTATTCGCGAGTGCATTTTAGACGTTGAAGCTGTGCCCTGCGTCGTCAACTGGGTTTTCGCGGTGTATGAAGGATCCCGTGGGAGAATCGTGTCGATTGTGTGCTTTACCATAAAATTACAAATTCCATTGATGTTCACGGCCTGCAATGTGACCATAAAAATATTTCTATTGCATCCTGTTCTCCATTAACTTGTCCTGGTTACTTTCCTAATATTACCGCGTTAGAGGCCGTAGTCGAGTATGATTTACACCTTACTGGGCACATAACTAACAATCTGTCCTGGTCTCCAATTACTCCGATCCTGTGCCAACTGTGACCAATTTATCCCAGCAAACTTCTTGATCTCATCTGCCCATCTAACTTTCTGCCGCCCTCTGCCCCGCTTGCCTTTTCTAGGGATCCACCCTGTTACCCTTAATGACCAACGGTTATCTTGCCTTCGAATTACATTTCCTGCCCACGTCCTTTCTTCGTCTTAATTTCTACTAATATGTCCTGAACACGCGTTTGTTCCCTGACCCATTCCACTCTCTTCTTGTCCCTTCATGTTACACCTATCATATTCCGCTCCATTGGGCCGCTGAGTCGTTCTCAATTTACGTTGAACAGTCTTCGTGAGCCTCCAAGTTTCTGCCCCGTAGGTGAGTACCGTTAAGATGCAGCTGTCATACACTTTCTTTTTCAGGGACAATGATAGGCTCTCATTTATTACCTGAAAATGTCTGCTGTACGCACTCCACCCCATTCTTATCCTTCTATATATCCTTTGCCTCATGGTTGGGATCCGGGGTCACAACTTGGCTTATGTAGATATATTCGCTTACCACTTTCACTGCCTCGCCACCTATCTCAAACCGCTGTGCTGTCCCGAGGTTATTGATCATTACTTTGGTTTTCTGCATAAAAATTCTCAGGCCCACGATTCTACCCTGTTTGTCCAGTGCGGAAAGCATGCTTTGCAATTTGTCCCCCGAGTTACCTAGCAAGGCAACGTCATCAGCAAATATGAGGTTACGGAGGCATTCTCCATTAACCCTTACTCCCACCTGTTCGCAATACAATGTTCTGAATACTTCTTGTAAACATTCTGTGAATAACATTGGAGAGATTGTGTCTCGTTGCCTGACGCCTTTCCTTATAGGTATTTTACTGCTCTCCTTATGGAGGATGATGGTAGCTATGAATCCATTGTAGATACCCTCTAGTTTTCTTACATAATGTTTATCTACCCCCTGGTTCCGTAATGCCTGAATGACTGCTGATGTTTCGACGGAGTCAAATGCTTTCTTATAATGAAGAATATGTATAGGGGATGAGTATTGGCCGCGAGGGCCACCACTGGAGAGGCCGGCGCTGCGATCGTTTTGCTGCGTTGTTGGCTTGCCGCGCGTGACATTTCGTTTAGGACGCGCTTTCGAAGTGCATTTTCGTGCTAATTTTCAGCGTTTGAAGTTCATTAGCAGAGCGTGAAGCGTAGTTTGACCTCATGGGAACTTTATAACCGTGGCAGGCTGCCCGCAAACAACTTGAGCATGGTGGTGTATGCGGACGTATGCGACCGAACCCGGTGTAAGCGTAAGCTGCGGCTCGTTTTCCCGATCAACATTTAGTTCGGCTACGACGATCACCGACCTAAATTTGTAGATTTCGGTTGTTGTTCTCAAGAAATAGGTGAAGGAGGAAATTATGAAGCTTTTACTGCTCGCAGAAACGCTCCGCACACACGTCCGCCGTCCTTGCAGGCCGCCGGCGGCTCGAACCGACGTAGGTCGCGACAGCAACACATTGTTGCCGCTTTTTAAAATCACACTGATCGCGGAAAAAGAGGTCCACATTCACCAAAGTGGATGTTAGTGTGGTAAAAAATTGTGCTGCGTAGTGTCATCAGCTGCGATTTCAAGGCGATGCTCAAATATCTGCCGCGATCTACGGCGACCGGCCGCGGATGTCGGGCCCCGCGCCGCCGGCCGGTTCGCTCACGGTGCGGCGAGGGGCTGAAGGGTGGCGATACCTGCGGGCGAAGATCGGCCGAGGCCGTGGCAGGTATCTTGATCATCGATGGCTTAAATGGCAGTCACCACGGGTACAAACTTCCACATACGAGACAAGGTGTGACAGTGTGTTGAAAAGCTGTGTTAGGGACTGTCATTCGCGACTATAACGATAGCGGCGATGAAATATCTGCCGCGACGCTAAGCCTAAAGTTCCCAACATCGGACTCCACGCATCCGAAACCGTCGGCGAGTTAGCTTTTGGAGAAGGCCCTCTTCTAAAACTCGCCGCGCGCAACCGTGTTACTTTGGGTTCCACGAACTTCACCGGGGCCTCCAGCGCTTGGTTCCCCTATTCTTAAACTCCCTATTACCCCACGATGTGTTTCGCCTCGTACGAAACCACGCCTTCTGTGAGCAACCGTGAGTTCTCGTACTTGATGCTAGAGAAAGACGCAGGCTCATTGTAAACAGACAAAATCCCGTATTGCAGAAGTCTTAATTAAAAATAAACATAGCCAAGTCTAAACCCGCTCGAAGGCGCTAAAAACTCGCGTTAATACCATTCGTACATTGCGGACAAGTTGTCGCGAAAAGTAAACATATCAGCAGTACAGAACTAGTGATCGTTAATCAAATCAGGACATGAATATAAAAAAAAACATTGGAGGGGAAACAGGCAAGTGCAGATCTTACCAGCACTTTTAACCCTGCGCGGCGAAGCAATCCGCTCACCGGTCTCACGTAGTCATTCATTTACCACGCAATGCACGCAGTACGCGTGGTGAGATCGCAACTGAGCGGCACGTTTCTGCGCTATTGCAAGGTATATTTTCTTGCACACACAGTCGCGTACATGTCACGGCGCAAGTATTTCATAATGAATTCACAGTGTACTTTTCTTGGCACCAATTGTATCGTCCCTGGCGTTAGCTGGCTGCGTACGAGCTGTCGGTGGCGATGTCAGCAACTACTCAGCCGCGGCGGTGTCGTCGGGAACAAGCGAGCCGTTGATTGCTTGCCCGGATTGTTTGGTCTGTACACAACTTTCTCCTGTGTTTGCTACAAAACCGCGAGGAGGGGGCACACGGTGGCCACAACAAAAATTCACCCCACCTCCCCGAAGGGAATCGTGAGGAAATGCGAATGCATTTCTTTTGCGCGAGAGTGCGCGGAATTTATAATAATGAGGAGACGGTGATTTGTAGCGTAACCATTTATTTAACACCTGTTTGTGTTGTCGTTGTACTTGACGGCCACGATCACTGCCTTGTCGTCGGTAAAGTGCACAGTCAAAGGGTCTTTGAGAAGCATGCGGGCGTGGGAGAGTGGGGCGAGCGACGAGAGGAGAAGCACCGAAGCACCGCGCCTACCCTCGCCTACACTCTCCCACACACGCGGGAGCTCCGGCGAGCTCCCGCGAGGCGAGCGCCCTCACACGCCCGAGCGCGCTCCTCCTCTCCACTACTCGCCGCTGATCCGCCCGCACCACCTGCTCCGGTTGCTAGGGGAGAGGAGGAGCGCGCGCGCTCGCAGCTGTTGCTATGGGAGAGGGGGTGAGAGCGGAGAGATAACACCTGCGGGCGCGTGGACGCCGCACGGCGCCTGACATGGCTCGACTAAGAAATGCATTCGCATTTAAAAACATGCGGTCGGATAAGCACAGGAAATGTGTTCTAGCAGACGACAGCATAACCCGGCGTCCTACAAGTGACGTCACTCGTAGGTGGCACCACGGTATGTCCTCGGGGCCAATACTCAGCGTTCTTCTCTATGTTCTCATTGATCGTGTGAGTATGGTCTATTGTTGAATAGCCTTTACGGAACCCTGCTTGTTCTTTAGGTTGACTGAAATCTAAGGTTGCAGAAATTCTGTTAGCGATTACCTTGGTAAGTACAGTGCTCACGGATTGAAACGCCACACTGCGAGCGCGTCGCCTGTGGTACGTGCAGCGCTGCAAGTGGCCGTCCGTGGAAGCTAGGTGTTGCATTGTGGTATACCACGAGGGTGAGAGCGTTTTAACCGTAGGCGTGCTGCTCCCGGTTGCCACTAAGCGGGGCTGTGGTTCCCCGCAGCGACAGCGGTGATGATGATGATGATGGTTAGTGTTTAATGGCGCAAGGCCAACGAGGGCAAAGAGCGCCAGAGAAGACGTTATTTAATGGAGAAGTGATTACCATACAAAGGTAGGTATAAAAAAGAAAAAAAAAGTAAACCGAAATAGTAAAATCAATTATAGAAAATGGTGATGGCTGGTGTATAGGGCCAGATTTGATTATGCGTGATAGGAAATGAGGTTTAAAAACTTGACGTCTAACAAATACTCAAACACACGTTTCACAGAAACAATGGCATCGTCACCTAGAAAAAATGATGGATGTGGGGGAATATGTTGTCTGTAGAGTTCTCTGAAGTTTTTTGTGTGTGTTGTGTGAAGTGCCTTGCATGTGATTAGTATGTGCACTACGGATAGGGCCTCTCCGCACCTGCTGCACTGGGGTCTAGAAGATCCCGTCAGCAGATACGAGTGCGTCGCATGGGTGTGCCCTATCCGCAGCCTCCCAAGGCGACTTCTGTGTGTCTGTTGTGTGAGTCAGTTGTGTACCGTCCCAAGTGTGGCTTTATTACGTGTAGTTTGTTGTCTGTCTGTTCGTTCCAGTGTGTTTGCCATGTTCTGCGCAGGTGTTTTTATGTGTGGCTTGAGGTCTGTATATGGTACGCTTGTTATGTCACAGTGTTCCTGAGTGCAGCAGCAGCGGCCCTCTCGTCTGCCAACTCGTTTCCAGCAATCCCAGCGTGTCCTGGGACCCAGCAGAGGAGCAGCTGATGCTTCTGCGCATACACAGACATGATAGTGTTAAATACAAGATTAACTATGTGGTTTTTGGGGGGGGTATGCGATGACAGTGCGCGAACAACACTCAAGGAATCTGTGTAGATGATAGACTTTGGAATTTGATTTTCAAGTATGTGTCGTAAATCAATAAAATTCCATATGCTTCTGCTGAGAAAATTGTTGTGTGGACGCTCATGGTTCTGGCTGCACTGAAATTCGGACCATGAGCAGCGCAGGAGACCATAGTGGAGGTTTTAGACGCGTCACTGTAAAATTCTGCAAGTGGGTATTTAAACTGCAGAGACAGAAAGTGCTGCAGTATTGCAGCTCGCGGTACCCGATTTTTGTCAAGTTTCATAAAAGAAAGGTCGGAGGACACAGGACGAACTTTCCAAGGAGGTAAAATGTCTGAAAAGGATGATCTGTACACATCTAAAAACGAAGCGCTCAGATCCGAGGCTCGCTCTCTCACTCAAGTGAAAAGGGCAGAGGAACGGATGGGCGATTTACAAAAAGCAAGATGTGGATGTGTCGTTAAAGACAGGATAAAAAGGATGGTTATTCAGCGATGAAATTTTAAAAGCATAAAGTAAGTCCATGTACGTCCGTTGGTTCTCAAGGCTCCACTTATTACACTCGGCATACAGACTCTCGACAGGGCTGTGCGAAAAGCACCCGACGCAAGCCGTAGCCCCAAGTGTAGCACTGGGTCAAGCATTCGCAACGCTGTTTTAGTCGCCGACCCATATACCACACTGCCATAGTCTAAACGAGACCCAACCAAAGCAGTATAGAGCCGTAGTAGGAGTTCTTTGTCGGAACCATACGATTGGTGGGAGAGAACCTTAAGTATTTCATTGTTTTAATACATTTATGTTTAAGTTTCTTGATGTGTGGAATGAATGTGAGTTTCTGGTCAAACACAACACCTAAGAACTTGTGCTCCTTGTTCACAGGAAGCGACACGCCATTCAGAGTAATGTCTGGGTCCGGATGGACCCCGCGCTTCCTGGAGAACACAACGCAGGAGCTTTTTGCAGGATTCAATTTAAACCCATTCTTGTCTGCCCAGCCGGCAAGCTTCTTGACACCAAGCTGGACTTGACGTTCGCATATTGACATATTACATGATTTAAAAGATATTTGCACGTCGTCTACATACATAGAATAAGAGATTGTTGGTGGCAGTGCCTTTCCAAGAGAGTTCATCTTTACGATAAAGAGAGTGCAACTCAACACGCCACCTTGCGGCACGCCATTTTCTTGGACGTGAACCTTTGAAAGTGCACAACCAACTCTTACTCTGAACGCTCTCTCCGACAAATAACTAACAAGGGTGTTCAACATATTACCCGAAACACCGAATGACCTGAGGTCACTAAGGATCCCATAACGCCAAGCGGTGTCGTAGGCCTTCTCGAGGTCGAAAAAGACAGTTAAGCAGTACTGCTTATGCACGAAGGCATCCTTGATGTATGAGTCAAGTGCAACCAGTTGATCGTTCGTCGATCGCCCCACCCTAAAGCCTGCCTGGCAGCTCTCGAGAAGACCATTGTACTCGAGGAAGTACACGAGCCTGCGATTGATCATCTTCTCGAAGAGCTTGCACAGGCAGCTCGTCAGGGCTATTGGACGGTAACTTGAGGGGGACGACGGGTCCTTTCCCTCCTTCAAGAAAGCCACTACAATGGCCTCCCTCCAAAGTGTGGAATGTGCCCCGAAAGCCATATTTTATTATATAGATGTAGAAGTGCTTCAAGTGTGTCTGCGTGTAGGGTTGTATCATTGTGTATGTAATGTTGTCTGGGCCTGGAGCTGAGGGTTTACAGTGCTCAGAGCAGCCCTCAGCTCATGTAGTGAAAACAGAGAGTTGTAAGAAGTCTGTGTTTTGTTGTTGTCGTGTAGGGACTTCTTTTCACAAGAGGCTTTATATTCAGGAAAGTGTTCGTGTAGTGTGCTGAACTGGACACGTGTTGGAAGTGTTGTGCGAGTGTGTCAGCCTGGTCTTCCAGTGTGTCCCCTGTTGTACTGACCGGGGGCAGGCTGTGTGTATGTTGTCCTTTGAGTTTGCGTATACGTGTCCATACCTTGCGTGTGTCTGTGTATGAGTTTATAGATGTTATGAATGGCGCCAACTCTCTCGTTTTGCCTCACGGCGCACACGTTTTCCTAACGCCTTGGCCCGTTTGAACAAAATGAGGTTACCCGACGTGGGGTACCGACGAAGGACACCCCACGCCTTGTTCTGGGCCTCTCGCGCCCGCCTACAGTCCTCATTCCACCACGGCCTCCGCTGGTTGCGCGGGGCACCAGAGGCGTGGGGAATGGACTTTTCGGCGGCGTCGAGGATGTGCGCCGTGAGGAGTTGTGCGCTTCTTTACGTGTAGGTGTCCCATGGATGTGTGGTGTAGTTTCGATGTCTCTGTAAATGTGTTCCAGTTAGCTCGTGCTTCATTGAACCTATTATGGGAAGATGAACTGCTTGGGCCTTTACCTATATATTAAGTGAGGTGGGGAAGTGGTCACTACCATATGGGTCTGTTCCCACACCCCCCTCGAGAAGAGGAAAGAGAACTGCGGAGCCAATAGCCAAGTCAAGACATGAGTATGTGTTGTGTCCTATGTTATGGTATGTAGGCTGTTTATTGTTGAAAAGGCATGCTCCAGAAGATGTAAGAAAATTTTTCTATCAGGCGACCTCGGGCATCCGTTCTGGAAGAGCCCCAAAGAGAGTTGTGAGCATTAAGGTCGCCTGTAAGATGTATGGTTCGGGCAGCTGGTCAACCAGCGCCTCGAAGTCGGAGCTCGTAAGTGCAAAAATCAGGAGGAATGTATATGGAGCATACCGTTATCAATCTATTAAATATTATTGTGCGGACGGCTACAGCCTCAAGGACGGTGTTCAAGGTGACAGGGTGGCATGCTAAGGATTTGCGGGTGATTATGGCAACACCGCCAGAAGAGTGTGTGCAGCCATCCCTGTCTTTCCTGTATACCATGTAACTATTCAAGAAATTTGTGTGTTTGGAATTCAGATGTGTTTCCTGGACACACATTATACTTGGCTGATTGGCATGCAGAATCTCATAAACGTCGTCAAGATTATTCAGAAGGCCTCTGCAGTTCCATTGAACATGTTTTCTCTTCCCATTATTATGTGTTCAGAGCTACTGGAGTGTGACTGTTTATGTAGGGTCTTTCGGGGCTTGGACTCTTGGGAGGGGTTTTCTGACCTTCTCTACTGACCTGGACGTCGCAGCCCGTTCCTTCCGCTGCGATGAAAGCCGGAAGGGCTCGACGTCCATGTCGTCATCTGAAGGCAAGGGGGTGCCCAGCGGACTGGGCCCCCTTGGCGTGGTACCCTTTCGGGTGTTCTTTGCCTGCGCTGCCAGTGCCGAAGGCGTGGGGAGCACCACAGATGGCACAGGCAGTGAGGCGGGGAGGGGGTCGCTGCGACTGCCTCCGTCTCCATCTCCGTGCCCTTGCATGTGCTTTGGGCCGGTGGAGAGGAAGCAGTGGATGCAGCGGCATCCCCAACAGAGTTGTTTCCACCACAGCCGCTGCTGGGTGAGCGAGCGGTGCAGAGGCTGGTTGGGCTGCCGGGGGAACCCCGGGGGGGCGGGGGGGGGGCCAAGTCCGACTCGCGGTACTGGGTCCCCGCCGAAACCAGACGCCGCTCCGCCCCCCCGGGGAGCCGCGTCGGCGTACCTCCCCAGGGGGAAAGAGGCGAACCTCTTTCGCGCCTCTGGGAAGGTGATGTTCTCAGTTACCTTGACATTAATAAACGCCTTCTCCTGCTTAAACTTCTCGCACGTTCGAGAGTAGGCGGCATGGGGTCCCTGGCAGTTGGCGCAGGTGAGGGTTGACGATGGACAATTATCGGATGGATGATCATGCTGGCGCATTTTGCGCAGGTCAGACGACCACGGCAGGAGTTGGTTCCGTGCCCGAACCGCTGGCACTTAAAGCAGCGGCGCGGGTTTGGAATGTAGGGCCGGACATTACAATGTACAAAACCTGCATTGACGTACTCTGGGAGTGTGGACCGGTCAAAAGTAAGGATAATGTGCTTGGTCGAAACTACTTTGTCATCCCTCCTCATAGTTATGCGCTTCACAGCTGTCACGCCCTGATTTCTCAGGCCCTCCAGCAGGTCAGCATCTGTCTCATTCATCAGGTCTACTTCGGAGATGACACCTTGAGTACTGTTCAGGCTCCGGTGGGGTGTCACCCTGATTTCAAGATTGGCTATGCGAGTTTGTTCAAGGAGGATCTTGGCGTGCTGTTGCTTGTGTACTTCAACCAGGATTTCTCCAGTTCTTTGTTTTTTGGCCTTATATTTGTCACCAATGATGCCCTCCAGAAATTTTGATATTAGGAACACGGACTGTGATGCAAGAGGCTTTTCTTGGTCACTGGATTCCAACACAAAAAACGGGGGTAGTTATCGGGCTTTGGAAGACTGAGGGTTGGGAGTGGCGGAAATGAACCTTCGGTGCGGCCCTTTTCAGGGCCGATCATGTTTGGGGGGGTTTTTACGATTTACCATATGGCATGTAATAGAAGCAGGGGACGGGGTACTTCTCCTTTGACCTTACCCTGGTAGTCAAAGAGGTCCCGGAGCTCCCTGCCTGGTAGACAGACAGGGAGCCCATCCGCCGGAGCTTGACCTGGGCTCCGACGGCCACCGTTTGAGGTTTCTTACCCCTTCACCTTTAAACACATCACCACGGTAGGTTACAGTTTATGTTGGGGCTCGGGGTCCGCGGTGTCGCCAACAACGTCACCATGAATAGCGACAGCGTGTTTTTGCGAGCCTGGAGCGCGTCTGTGCGCCGGTTGTAGCCGCCTGGTGCAGCCAATTTTGCGACATCGTCTGCTCGGGCGCTCTTCTTACGCGTGCCCTTCCGATGCGACACAGATGATGTGCATGTAAGGCTCGGTCACTCTTATCTGAATAAAATGAGCGTCGGCACGAAGGAACAGCCAACTTTATTTCATGATATAAAACTAAAACAAGAGGAGAGCCGAAGCAGTACTAATGCACCGCACCACACGTGAACGTGCCTGCAAAGGCGTCTTTCCTGTTTTTTAGTTTGCATTCCGGAATAAACTCTGCTATTCCTTCGTAGAGAAGTTTTTAGATGCGACGCATTTCTTTAACTCGCCTTGTCCCTCCGGCGTCCGTCCGTAGTCCGCACGCCTCTCCCCCATTCTCCTCGCCGCGCCAGCTGCGCGCTCCGCCGCTCTCGCCGCAGCGCCATCTGTGCGTTAGCGCTCGCTCCCGTCGCCGTGCCAGCTGTGCGTCAGCGCGCGTAAGCGCTCGGTTAACACATGCGCATGCGCTGCTCTCTCTCATTCCCCTCACCGTTAACGCGCGGTACATATAAACGCGATAACTGCGCCGCTCCGCTCAGTCGCTCCAACGCCGCCGCTCCGATGACATCCGATGACCACCGATACTTTGAATGGAGACTAACAGGTCTGCTACCGCGATGGTCGGCGCAACCGTAACAAGCACCGCCCAGATGCGTCGCATCACCCCATGGTTTCCCCCCGCGGAAAGATGTGGTCAATTTTTTTATTCAGATGGGCGTGACTGTGCATTACATGAACATTACTGTGCCGCATTGGAAGAGCACGCGTAACAAGAGCGGGCGCACACGATATCGCAAAATAAGCTGCGCGCACAGCCGTGCTACTACCGTCGGCGCACAAACGCGTTGCAGCCCTTCAGGCTCGCAGCGTCCCGCTGTCGCTGCGAGGAACCACACTCCTGCTCATTGGCAACCGGAAGCGATAAGCCTACGGTCAACGCGTTCTCATCCTCGCGGTATACCACAATGCAACACCTATCTTCCACGGGCGTCCACGGGCGGCGCTGCATGTACCGGCGGCCAGGCGCTCGCAGTGTCGCGTTTCAATCCGTGAGCACTGTACCTTGTAGACAGCTGACAGTAAGCTGATCAGCCTGTAATTTTTCAAGTCCTTCATGTCACCTGTCTTATGTATTAGGATGATGTTCGCGTTCTTCCAAGATTTCGGTATACTTGCGGTCATTGGGCATTTCGTATACAGGTTTGCCAGTTTTTCAAGTACAATTTCCCGGCCATCCTTCAAGAGGTTTGCTGTTATCTGATGCTCACCAGGTGCTTTGCCCCTTTCATTTCTTTCAAGGCCTTCCTTACTTCTTCGGTCGTTACTGATGGGATGTCTATATCCTCTGAACTACTTTCTCGTTCGGCATTATCCTGGATGTCCCGGCCAGCAGAGTATGCTTCGCCTACTTGCGGTCCTCGCTATACGACTCTAAATAACCAACTTGAAGCTGTACAAAACCGTTCCGTGAGATTTGTACTGTCTATCACCGTACGACCAGTGTAACTTCCAAGAAATCCAGTCTGAACTTAACACCCCTCGCTACACGTAGAAAACTGTCTCGTCTGGGCCTATTTTTAAAAGTGTATCACAATAACAACCTATTCAAATCACGGTGGTTACAACCCGTAGGTTTCATATCCGAACAGATCGACCGTCGTCACAAAGTTTACATCCCGCACCAAAGCATTGTCACTTACTCTTGTCGGAAACGCGCCGTAAGAGGAACCACCTGCCTGCTTCGTTACCTTGCAGTGAAATACTAACCCTGACAGTTTCCGGGAATCATTCTTAAATTCAAATTTTTTGCCTTCTTGTTTTTGTCTCCACTTTGTAGTAAGTAGTGTATTTTTTGTTGTGTTTAACGCTTTCTTTTTCGGTGTCTTGTACACCTGTTTTGATCAGTCATTTCTGTGTAGATAAGTTTTTTTTTTACAGCGAATCAAGTGCATTTACAGCTTTTGTTTGCTTTCCTGCTATTCTAATTGCGTTTATTGCTGCGTTCACTGCGCTTGCTTTACCACTATTTGTTTCTTTCAAACATTGTTGAATTTTGTGAACAATGTGAAACATTTGCCTTGTGCTGTTTACTTCTCTTTTGCTCTGTGTAAGTCCCTCCTTTCCCTTCTGCAATGCTGTATGCCCACAAATTAATTTAAAAGGGCTCAAGCTGTTGGCCTCTCTTGTCGCCGTAGCATCATGTAGTCACGGTACTAAAACACCGACACTCGTTTTCTAACGAGTCGCGATAAAACGCAGCGTGTATAAAACAACACACCGGGACACTAGTTGTCCAACGCCTCACAGTAGAAAGTTTCATCTCCGTGAGAATAATGCGTATGTGGTGATTGGTCATCAGCCACAAGGTGGTAAAGACGACAACGGCAAGAGGAATAAGCAAGAGGAATATGATGATGATTAGTGTTTAATGGCGCAAGGCCAACGAGGGCAAAGAGCGCAGAGCAGACGTATATTAATGGAGAAGAAGTGCATTTACCATACCAAGGTAGGTATCAAAAAGAAGAAAGAAGGAACAACAAGTGTAAACCGAACATAGTAAAATCAATTAAAGAAATGGTGAGCTGGATGGTGTATAGGGCCAGATTTGATTATGCGTGATAGGAAATGAGGTTTAAAACACCTGACGTCTAAGCAAATACTCCAACAACACGTTTCACAGAAACAATGGCATCGTCACCTAGAAAAAAATGATGGAATGTAGGGGAATCTGTTGTCTGTAGAGTTCTCTGAAGTGTTGTGTTCCGTGTTGTGATGAAAGTGCCTTGTCCATGTGAGTAGTATGTGCACTCCTACGGATAGGGCCTCTCCGCACCTGCTGCACTGGGGTCTAGAAGATCCCGTCAGCAGATAGCGAGTGCGTCGCATGGGTGTGCCCTATCCGTAGCCTTGCCAAGGCGACTTCTGTGTGTCTGTTGTGTGAGTCCAGTTGTGTTACCGTCCCAAGTGTGGCTTTATTACGTGTAGTTTGTTGTCTGTCTGTTCGTCCCAGTGTGTTTGCCATGTTCTGCGCAGGTGTTGTTTTATGTGAGGCTTGAGGTCTGTATATGGTACGCTTGTTATGTCGACAGTGTTCCTGAGTGCAGCAGCACCGGCCCTCTCGTCCGCCACTCGTTCCCAGCGATCCAGCGTGTCCTGGGACCCAGCAGAGGAGCAGCCGATGCTTCTCCGCATACACCGACATGATAGTGTTGAATACAAGATTAATTATGTGGTTTCTGGGGGTTTATGCGATGATAATGCGCGAACAAACACTCAAAGAATCTGTGTAGATGATAGAATTGGGAATTTGATTTTCAAGGATATGTCGTACAATCAATAAAATTCCGTACGCTTCTGCTGAAAAAATTGTTGTGTGCACGCTCATGGTTCTGGCTGCATTGAAATTTGGACCATGAGCAGCGCACGACACCATAGTGGAGGTTTTAGAAGCGTCACTGTAGAATTCAGCACGGGGTATTTGAACTGCAAAGAAAGAAAGTGCTGAAGTATTGCAGCTCGCGGTACCCGATTTTTGTCAAGCTTTATAAAAGAAAGGTCACAGGACACAGGGCGAACTTGCCAAGGCGGTAAAATGTTAAAGAAGGATGACCTGTACACGTCTAAAAACGAAGCACTCAGATCCGAGGCTCGCTCTCTCGCTCGAAGTGAAAAAGGCGGAGTAATGGACGGGCGATTTACAAACAGCACAGATGTGGCTGTATCGTTAAGGACAGGATAAAAGGGTGGTTATTCTGAGATGAAATTTTAAAAGCATAAAGCAAGTCCATGTACGTTCGCTGGTTCTCAAGGCTCCACTTATTACATTCAACATATAGACTCTCGACAGGGCTAGTGCGAAAAGCACCCGACGCCAGCCGTAGCCCCAAGTGTAGTACTGGGTCAAGCATTCGCAATGCTGTTTACTCGCCGACCCATATCCACACTGCCATAGTCCAAACGAGACCCAACCAAAGCAGTATAGAGCCGCAGTAGGAGTTCTTTGTCAGAACCATACGAAATGAGTGGGAGAGAACCTTCAGGATATTCATTGTTTTAAGACATTTTTGTTTTAGTTGTTTCATATGAGGAATAAAGGAAAGTTTTTCATCAAGAATTATACCAGGAACTTGTGTTCTTTTTTGACCGGAATCGAGACACCATTCAGGTTGATGTCTGGATCTGGCCTGATCCCACGCCTTTTGGAAAACACAACCAAGATGCTCTTGACTGGGTTCAGCTTAAAACCGTTCTGATCTGCCCAGCCTGCTAGTTTGTTGACACCAAGCTGGACTTGGCGTTCGCAGATTGACATATTGCATGATTTAAAAGATATTTGCACATCATCTACATATATTGTACAGGAAATGGTTCGTGGCAACGCCTTTCGAAGTGAGTTCATCTTGACAATGAACAATGTGCAGCTCAAAACGCCGCCTTGAGGCACGCCGTTTTCCTGCAGGAAAACATTTGAAAGGGCAGTGCCAACTCTCACACGAAAGGTTCGCTCCGCCAGGTAGCTACTGAAGTGTATTAAACATATTTCCCGAGACACCGAAGGCTTTTAGGTCGCAAAGTATCCCGTATCGCCAAGCGGTATCGTAGGCTTTTCTCGAGATCAAAAAACACCGTTAGCACAAAACTGCTTATGGACAAACGCATCCTTGATATACGACTCAAGGGCGACGAGTTGGTCGTTGTGGATCGCCCCACCCTGAAGCCGGCCTGGCAGCTCTCGAGAAGACCATTGAACTCTAAGAAGTACACAAGTCTCCTGTTGATCATCTTCTCGAGAAGCTTGCCCAGGCAGCTTGTGAGGGCGATGGGTCGATAACTGGCGGGAGAAGAAGGGTCCTTACCCTCCTTCAGGAACGCCACTACAATAGCCTCCCTCCAAGATTTTGGGATGTGCCCCGAAAGCCATATGTTGTTGTATAGGTGTAGGAGTGTTTCAAGAGTGTCCGGGTGTAGGTGTTGTATCATGGTGTATGTAATCTTATCTGCGCCGGGAGCTGAAGGTTTACACGTGCTCAGTGCAGCCCTCAACTCATTGAGTGTAAATTCAGAATTGTAACCAGATTTTGACCTGTTATTGTCAATGTAGGGACTTCTTTTCACAGGTATTTTTATGTTTCAGGAAAGTGTTTGTGGTAGTGTGCAGAGCTGGAAACGTGTTGGAAGTGTTGTGCAAGAGTGTTAGCCTGGTCTTCGAGTGTGTCCCCTGTTGTACTGACCAGGGGCAGGCTATGTGTATGTTGTCCTTTTAAGTTTGCGTCTTCTTGTCCATACCTTAGTGTGCATCTGTGTATGAGTTAATGGATGTAAGGAAGGTGCGCCAACTCTCTCGTTTTGCCTCACGGCGCACACGTTTTCCGAACGCCTTTGGCCCGTTTGAACAAAATGAGGTTACCCGACGTGGGGTACCGACGAAGGATACCCCACGCCTTGTTCTGGGCCTCTCGCGCCCGCCTACAGTCCTCATTCCACCACGGCCTCCGCTGGTTGCGCGGGGCTCCAGAGGCGTGGGGAATGGACCTTTCGGCGGCGTCGAGGATGTGCGCCGTGAGGAGTTGGGTAGCTTCTTCAACGTGTAGGTGTCCTATGGATGAGTGGTGTAGTTTGGATGTCTGTGTAAATGTATTCCAGTTAGCTCGTGCTTCATTGAACCTATTATGGGAAGATGGACTGCTTGGGCCTTACCTATGTATGTGAGTGAGGTGGGGAAGTGGTCACTGCCATATGGGTCAGTTCCCACTCCCCACTCGACAAGAGGAAAGAGAACTGCGGAGCCAATAGCCAAGTCAAGACATGAGTATGTGTTGTGACCTATGTTATGGTATGTAGGCTGTTTATTGTTGAAAAGGCATGCTCCAGAAGATGTAAGGAATTTTTCTATCAGGCGACCTCGGGCATCCGTTCTGGAAGAGCCCCAAAGAGAGTTGTGAGCATTAAGGTCGCCTGTAAGGATGTATGGTTCGGGCAGCTGGTCAACCAGCGCCTCGAAGTCGGAGCTCGTAAGTGAACATCAGGAGGAATGTATATGGAGCATCTACCGTTATCAACCTATTAAATATTATTAAGCGTATTGCTACAGCCTCCAAGGATAGTGTTCAAGGTGAAGGGTGGCATGCTAAGGATTTCCGGACGATTATGGCCACACCGCCAGAAGAGTGTGTGCAGCCATCCCTGTCTTTCCTGTATACCCGGTAACTATTCAAGAAATTTGTGTGTTTAGAATTCAATGTGTTTCCTGAACACACATTACACTTGGCTGATTGGTATGCAGAATCTCATACACGTCGTCAAGATTATTCAGAAGGCCTCTGCAGTTCCATTGAACAATATTTCTCTTCCCATTATTTAGTGTGAGAGCTACTGGAGTGTGTATGTTTATGTGTCGTCTTTCGGGGCTGTGACTCTTGGATTGGGCTTTTTGGGCGGCCTATCTGAAGGCTTGGACGTCGGAGGCAGCTCCTTGCGCTGCGTTGCAGGCAAGAACGGCACGACGTCCATCTCGTCGTCCGATGTCCTGGGTGTGGCCGTCGAACCGGGCCCCCCGGACTTGGCCCCCCTTCGGGGGCCCTTCGTTTGAGCCCCACCGCCGGTGGTGTCGGAGGGCACCAGGAAGTGGCACGGCGGTGCGGTGGCGGTGGGAGCCGGTGCGGGGCTCGTGGTGTCCATGGCACACTCCAACGCACTGGACGATGGGGAGGCACGGACGGGAGCGGCACAGGTCCCGACGGAAGAGGTGGCCACCACAACCGCTGCTGCCTCAGCAGCGGCGTGGGTGGCGGGTTGGGCGGACCAGAGGCAACCCAGGGGGGGGCGGGGGCGGACCAAGTCCGACTCGCGGGTACTGGGTCCCCGCCGAAACCCAGACGCCGCTCCGCCCCCCGGCGAGCCGCGTCGGCGTACCTCCCAGGGGGGGAAAGAGGCGAACCTCTTCGCGCCTCTGGGAAGGTGATGTTTTCTGTCACTTTTAGATGGATTATTTTCTTTTCCACTTGGAATTTCTCACACTTCCTGGAGTAGGCCGCATGAGGCCCCTGCAGTTTGCACATGTGAGGTTGTCAGAATTGCAATTGTCAGTGGGGTGGTCCTGCGCTGCACATTTCGCACAGGTTTTTTGCCGCGGCAAGAGGTTGTGCTGTGCCCGAACCGCTGGCACTTAAAGCAGCGGCGCGGGTTCGGTATGTACGGTCGAATAGAGCATCGGATGTAGCCTGCATTTATATATTGCGGAAGTGTCGAACGGTCGAAGGTCAGGATAATGTGTTTGGTTGGGATTATCTTATCGTCCCTGCGCATCGTGATGCGCCGCACAGCTGTGACGCCCTGGTCCTTTAAACCTTCAAGAAGGTCGGAATCTGTTTCTGAAAGGAGATCCGACTCTGAAATCACACCCTGGGAGCTGTTCAGGCTCCGGTGGGGCGTGATCTTGATGTCCAGATCATGGATGCGAGTTTGGGCAAGAAGTGTGCGGGATTGTTTTTCATTGTTGAGTTCGACAAGGATTTCTCCTGTCCTGAGCTTTTTGGCTTCATATTTTTCACCTAATGTGCTTTGCAGAAATTTCGAGACAAGGAATACCGACAGTGAAGCGACGGGTCTCGTTGGGATCAGCTGACTCGATCACAAGAAAACGAGAATAGTTATTCATGTTTGTTGAAAAAACAGTTGTTGAAAAGGTGGGAATGAAACTTCGGTGCGGCCCCTTTTCGGGGGCCGATCACGTCGGGGGGGGGGTTTTAGAAAATGCCATATATCATAGTATAGAAGCAGGGGAGGGGGGGGTACTTTTTTTCCCCAAAAACCTTACCCTGATAGCTGAGGAGGTCCCGGAGCTCCCTGCCTGGTAAACAGACAGGGAGCCCATCCGCCGGAGCTTGACCTGGGTCCGACGGCCACCTTTAGAGGTTTCAAACCCTTCACCTTAAAAACACATCACCAGGGTTTGGGACCCCGCTTATGTTTGGGGGTCGGGGTCCGCTTTATCGCCAGTACCGTCACCAAGATTGCTCAAGGTGCCCCGTGCGGGGAAGCAAGAGGAATAAGTGGAGGAGGTAAAAGCCGTCGGTGAAGTCGGGGGTTTTGTATGTATTATGTATGTATGTATGTATGTATTTTGTATGTATGTATTATGTATGTTTATTTTACTGGCGAAAGGGGTATCTAAGACCAAAAGCGCCCCCAAACTATGTTACGTGGCCCTTTAATTGAAGTTGGTCTATTTTTTTTTTCCCGCATACAGGGCGAGATGACGGAAAGACAGGGGGAAACACAAAAGAAAATAGTCAGGTTTGATCACAAAATATGTATGAGACGTTTCTGATATATCCTAAAATATTGTATATTTGGGGGCAGAGGGCCCGTAGAATTTAAAAATTGAGATGTTCATAATGACTGATGAAGTGGATAAAGGGAAAAGCGACTGCAGCTTGAGCCGAAGAGCCTGCTACGTGAGCGGGATACCCCGTGCGAACTAAGGAAGGCTCTAAGGTCACGCACTGTAGAAAAGAGTTTAAAAAATTTATGTCTGCAAGAAAACTTAAAAGACATTTGTTTGTAAACATAGGTCCATCTCCTAAAAACACTGAGGTTGTAGCGGAATGTTGAAGGTTTAGGAAAGTTCCCGGGTTTTTTGGCCTCATTTCAGGATGCGCACTCAATACATGCAGGTCGGAAAGCCGTTCCCCACACTGGTCACAAACTGGTGAGAGTGTGCCATTTAAAAAATATGCGTGTGTAGCGTGTGACTTATGCGCAATCTGCAGATATATATTTTAGCGAATCGTTTTTCTATTTCTGTTGTTCATCCTCCTATGCGTGGTTTTATTGAGTGGAGTTTGTTATCTGTCTGTGTGTCCCATGTGTGCGGCCAGGATTTACGGATTTCTCCTCGGATCACTGATTTAAAATCGACGTAAGGGACCGGTGGTATGTCAACACCAGTACGAAGGGCCGCCACAGTGTTATTCTGGTCGGCAATTTAATTTCCCAAAATGCCACTGTGTCCAGGGATCCAGCAGACAAGTATATTTAGCTTTGACGCATAGGCAGTTATAAGAGCTTTAAACTTTAAAAAGGCGATTTAGGACTGCGTATTTTGTCGGTTTAAAGGAATCCACTACTGTATTACAACTTAGGAAGTCTTTGCAAATGACCCGCCTCGGTGGTTCAGTGGCTAAGGCGTTGTGCTGCTGAGCACGAGTCGCGGGTTGGATTCCCGGCCGCGGCGGCCGCTTTTCTGATGGAGGCGAAAAGCAATAACGCCCGTATGTTCGAGATTTCGGAGCACTCTAAAGATCCCCATGTGGTCAAAATTAATCCGGAGCCCTCCACTACGGCGCGCCTCATCGCCTGCGTTGCGTCGGCGCGTTAAACTGGTTAAACCCTACAGTCACAGTCTTTGCAAAAGGCTGATTCTTGTATTCTGATCGGTGTTAATAACTTAAAAGAACTAAACAAAAATGATGGAAATATGTTTTACTGAACGTGTAGTCTTATCTCTGCTACAAAAAATTAGGGTAAATCCGGCACCTGGTACTGAAGCTATTCCTAATTATCTTTTAAAAAAACTATGCTGTCTCACTCGTCATTTCTAGTCTTGCTCTTCAAAAAATCAATGGCGTTTGGGCTGTTTACCTGACGAGGGAAAAAGTGCCAACGTTGCCCCTATCTTTAAAGCTGGAGAAAAAACGCGAACAAAAAATTACAGACCGATCTCGCTAACTTGTGTAATATGTAAATCGATGGAACATAATATATATACCAATTTATTCTCCCATCTTCGAGATAATAACTTTTTCTGCACTACACAACACGGTTTCAGAAAAGGGTTGTCCTGCAATACTCAACTAATTGAATTTAGTCATGATAACAATAGATGCCAAGTGGACTGTGTTTTTGGATTTTCAAAAAGCCTTTGATTCTGTACCCACACAATTTATTATTACTTAAACTGATGATGATGATATCTGGATTTTAATGGCGCAAGGCCAGCTAAGCGCAAAGAGCGCCAAACAAAAGTGATTTCATGACATCGATGTGAAAGTAAAAGTAGAGGGTTTCAGTAAACATACACAAACTAAAACAAGCTAATGAAGATGACTGGTGTAAAGGGCCAGTTTGTCATGATGCATGATAAGAGATGAGGTGTAAAAAATTGACATCGGTAAGAAGTTTAAAAACAAGCTTGGTGGAAAACATGGGCTCGTCTCCTACAAAGTACAATGGGTGAAACGGAACGTGTTGTCTATATAGTTGTGGGAAGTGTTTGCGTCGTGTTGTGCCAAGTGCCTTGCACTAGATGAGTACGTGGATTACGGATAGGCCCTCTCCACACCTGCTGCACAAGGGTATTGGAGATCCAGTGAGCAAGTGCGAGTGTGTTGCATGTGTGTGGCCTATCCGTAACCTTGCTAGGGTCACTTCAGTGTGTCTTTTGTGTGTCAGTTGTGTATCGTCCCAAGTGTGGCTTTATTACATGTAGCTTGTTGTCTGACTGTTCACTCCAGTGTGTTTGCCATGTTTTACGTAGGTGTTGTCTGATGACTGGCTTATGTCAGTGTACGGTACTGTTGCTATGTCTAGAGTGTTTCTCAGTGCAGCAGCAGCGGCCATTTCATCAGCAAACTCATTGCCCGCGATGCCAGCGTGGCCTGGAACACAGCAGATGGTAACATTCAGACCTGACGCATACGCCGACATCAAAGATTTAAAAACCAGATTGACAATGTAATTTTTGGAAGACCTTTGGGATGATAATGTACGCACGACGCTTAGTGAATCCGTGAAAATGACGGATTTTGCGATATGATGTTCATTGATGTGATTTAAAACAAGGAGTATCCATATGCCTCCGCTGTAAAAATGCTAGAATTCACATGCATGGTTTTACAAGCACTGAATTGGGTCCGTGTGCAGCACAAGACACCCCAATGGATGTTTTTGAAGCATCAGTAAAAAATTCTGTTGCCCCATATTTCGCCTGAAGATACATGAAATTCTGCAAAACGGCAGTTGTGGGCACCGTGTTTTTCTTAAATTGCGTAAACGACAAATCACACAATACAGGACGAAGATGCCATGGGGCTATAGCATCAATGAGAGATGTTGTAAAAGTGTCTAAAAACGAGACAGAAAGTTCAGAGGCTTTCTCCCTCGCCCTGAGCGAGAAAGGCGCAGAAATAGATGGACGATTTAAAAACAGTTGGGAAAGTAGATGTATCGTTCATTATAGACTTAATGGGATGGTGAGACATTGATGAAACTTTAAAAGCATATAGCAAATCGACATACTCGCGCTGGTACCCCAGACACCATCTGTCACACTCGACGTACAGACTTTGCGGGGCTAGTCCGGAAAGCACCAGAGGCAAGTCGAAGGCCCAAGTGCTGCACTGGGTCGATCATTTTCAAAGCAGTTTCCCTTCCTGAACCATACAAAACACTCCCATAGTCTAACCTCGAGACCCACCAGGCTGGTAAACACTCGCAGCAGAAGTTGTTTGTCAGCACCGTACGAGTGATGCGACAAGACCTTTAGAATATTCAGTATTTTAATACATTTTTGTTTTAGTTGTTTGATATGCGGGATAAAGTAAAGTTTTTCATCAGGGACTATACCTAGGAACTTGTGTTCTTTTTTGACCGGTATCGAGACACCATTCAGTTTGATGTCTGGATCTCGCCTGATCACACGCCTTTTCGAGAACACAACACAAGTGCTCTTAACTGGGTTTAGCTTAAAACCGTTCTGATCAGCCAGCCAGCTAGCTTATTAAACCAAGCTGGACTTGGCGTTCGCAAATTGACATATTACACGACTTAAAAGATATTTGGACATGATCTACATATATTGTACAGGAAATGGTTCGTGGCCACGCCTTTCGAAGTGAGTTCATCTTGACTATGAACAACGTACAACTCAAAACGCCACCTTGAGGCACACCATTTTCCTGCACAAAAACATTTGACAGGGCAGCACGAAAGGTTCGTTCTGCCAGGTAGCTATAAAGAGTGTTAAACATATTGCCTGAAACACCAAATGATTTCAGGTCGCTAAGTATCCCGTATCGCCAAGCGGTGTCGTAGGCTTTCTCAAGATCAAAAAAGACCGTAGCACAAAACTGTTTGTGGACAAAGGCATCCTTTATGTACGACTCAAGTGCGACGAGTTGGTCGTTTGTGGATCGCCCCACCCTGAAGCCGGCCTGGCAGCTCTCGAGAAGACCGTTGTACTCAAGGAAGTAAACGAGCCTGCGATTTATCATCTTCTCGAGAAGCTTGCACAGGCAGCTGGTGAGGGCGATGGGTCGGTAACTGGCGGAAGAAGACGGGTCCTTACACTCCTTCAGGAACGCCACTACAATAGCCTCCCTCCGATATTTCGGAATGTGCCCCGAAAGCCATATGTTGTTGTATAAGTGTAGGAGTGTTTCAAGAGTATCTGGGTGTAGGTGTTGTATCATTGTGTATGTAATCTGGTCTGCGCCTGGAGCTGAAGGTTTACATGTGCTCAGGGCAGCCTTCAGCTCATAGAGAGTAAATTCAGAGTTGTAACCAGAATTTGACCTGTTATTACCACGTAAGGACTTCATTTCACTAGCGGTTTTAGGTCTCAGGAAAGTGTTTGTGTAGTGTGCAGAGCTGGAAACGTGTTGAAAGTGTTGTGCAAATGTGTTAGCCTGATCTTCCAGTGTGTCCCCTGTTGTACTAACCAGGGACAGGCTGTGTGTCTGTTGTCCTTTTAGTTTTCGTATTTGTGTCCAGACTTTGTGTGTGTCTGTGTAGGAGTTAATAGATGTATGATGATGGTTGGGTTTTTATGGCGCAAGGCCGACTAAGGGCAAAGAGCGCCAGAGGGAAGTTTATTTAATGAAGTGAAGTGGTTACAAAAAAAATGTCAACCGAACATAGTAAAATCAGTTACAGATAATGGTGATGGCTGGTGTATAGGGCCAGATTTGATTATGCGTGATAGGACATGAGGTTTAAAAACTTAACGTGTGACAAATACTCAAACACACGTTTAACAGAAACAATGGCTTCGGCACCTAGAAACTGCGATGGTTGTAGTGGGATATGTTGTCTGTAGAGTTCTCCGAAGTGTTTGTATCGTGTTGTGTGAAGTGCCTTGCATGTGAGTAGTATGTGCACTACGGATAGGGCCTCTCCGCACCTGCTGCACTGGGGTCTAGAAGTCCCGTCAGCAGATACGAGTGCGTTTCAAGGGTGTGCCCTATCCGTAATCTGGCCAAGGCGACTTCAGAGTATCTATTGCGTGTGTCGGTGGTGTATGGTCCCAATTGGTTTTATTACTGTAACTTTTTTCTTTCCGCTACAGGGCGAATGACGGAAAGACAGGGGGAAACACAAAAGAAAATAGTCAGGTTTGATCACAAAATATGTATGAGACGTTTCTGATATATCCTAAAATATTGTATATATGGGTGCAGAGGGCCCGTAGATTAAAACATTGAGATGTTCATAATGACTGATGAAGTGGATAAAGGGAACGCGACTGCAGCTTGAGCCGAAGAGCCTGCTACGTGAGCGGGATACCCCGTGCGAACTAAGGAAGGCTCTAAGGTCACGCACTGTATGAAATGAGCTTCAAAAATTGATGTCTGCAAGAAAACTTAAAAGACATTTGTTTGTAAACATAGGTCCATCTCCTATAAAACACTGAGGGATGTAGCGGAATGTTGTAGCTTAGGAAAGTTCCGTTTTCTGGCCTCATTGCAGGATGCGCACTCAATACATGCAGGTCGGAAAGCCGTTCCCCACACTGGTCACAAACTGGTGAGAGTGTGCCATTTAAAAAATATGCGTGTGTAGCGTGTGACTTATGCGCAATCTGCAGATATATATTTTAGCGAATCGTTTTTCTATTTCTGTTGTTCATCCTCCTATGCGTGGTTTTATTGAGTGGAGTTTGTTATCTGTTGTGTTTTCCCATGTGTGCGGCCAGGATTTACGGATTTCTCCTCGGATCACTGTTTTAAAAATCGACGTAAGGGACCGGTGGTATGTCAACACCAGTACGAAGGGCCGCCACAGTGTTATTCTGGTCGGCAATTTAATTTCCCAAAATGCCACTGTGTCCAGGGATCCAGCAAACAAGTATATTTAGCTTTGCCCATAGGCAGTTATAAGAGCTTTAAAAAAAGGCGATTTAGGACTGCGTATTTTGTCGGTTTAAAGGAATCCACTACTGTATTACAACTTAGGAAGTCTTTGCAAATGACCCGCCTCGGTGGTTCAGTGGCTAAGGCGTTGTGCTGCTGAGCACGGGGGTCGCGGGTTGGATTCCCGGCCGCGGCGGCCGTTTTTCTGAGGGAGGCGAAAGCAAAAACGCCCGTATGTTCGAGATTTCGGAGCACTTAAAGATCCCCATGTGGTAAAAATTTAAATTTCCGGAGCCCTCCACTACGGCGCGCCTCATCGCCTGCGTTGCGTCGGCGCGTTAAACTGGTTAAACCCTACAGTCACAGTCTTTGCAAAAGGCTGATTCTTGTATTCTGATCGGTGTTAATAACTTAAAAGAACTAAAAAAAAAAGGAGGGAAATTTTTTACTGAACGTGTAGTCTTATCTCTGCTAAAAAAAATTAGGGTAAATCCGGCACCTGGTACTGAAGCTATTCCTAATTATCTTTTAAAAAAACTATGCTGTCTCACTTGTACCATTTCTAGTCTTGCTCTTCGAAAAATCAATGGCGCTTGGCTGTTTACCTGACGACTGGAAAAGTGCCAACGTTGCCCCTATTTTTAAAGCTGGAGAAAAAACGCGAACAAAAAATTACAGACCGATCTCGCTAACTTGTGAAATATGTAAATCGATGGAACATAATATATATACCAATTTATTCTCCCATCTTCGAGATAATAACTTTTTTTTGCAAAAACCAACACGGTTTCAGAAAAGGGTTGTCCTGCAATACTCAACTAATTGAATTTATCATGAAAACCCCAAAATAGATGCCAAGTGGACTGTGTTTTTGGATTTTCAAAAACCCTTTTTGATTCTGTATCACAAAATTTTTTATTACTTAAACGATGATGATGATATCTGGATTTTAATGGCGCAAGGCCAGCTAAGCCCCAAAGAGCGCCAAACAAAAAGTGATTTCATGACTCGATGTGAAAGTAAAAGTAGAGGGTTTCAGTAAACATACACAAACTAAAACAAGCTAATGAAGATGACTGGTGTAAAGGGCCGGGTTTGTCATGATGCATGATAAGAGATGAGGTGTAAAAAATTGACATCGGAAAGAAACTTAAAAACAAGCTTGGGGGAAAAACCATGGCTCGTCTCCTACAAAGTACAATGGGTGAAACGGAACGTGTTGTCAAATATAGTTGTGGGAAGTGTTTGCGTCGTGTTGTGTCAAGTGCCTTGCACTAGATTACGTGGATTACGGATAGGCCCTCTCCACACCTGCTGCACAAGGGTATTGGAGATCCATTAAGAAAGTGCGAGTGTTTTTTGCATGTGTGTGGCCTATCCGTAACCTTGCTAGGGTCACTTCAGTGTGTTTTTGGGTCAGTTGTGTATCGTCCCAAGTGTGGCTTTATTACATGTAGCTTTTTTTTCTGACTGTTCATTCCAGTGTGTTTGCCATGTTTTACGTAGGTGTTGTCTGATGACTGGCTTCATTTCAGTGTACGGTACTGTTGCTATGTCTAGAGTGTTTCTCAGTGCAGCAGCAGCGGCCATTTCATAAAGCAAACTCATTTGCCCGCGATGCCAGCGTGGCCTGGAACACAGCAGATGGTAACATTCAGACCTGACGCATACGCCGACATCAAAGATTTAAAAACCAGATTGACAATGTAATTTTTGGAAGACCTTTGGGATGATAATGTACGCACGACGCTTAGTGAATCCGTGAAAATGACGGATTTTGCGATATGATGTTCATTGATTTGATTTAAAACAAGGAGTATTCCATATGCCTCCGCTGTAAAAATGCTAGAATTCACATGCATGGTTTTACAAGCACTGAAATTGGGTCCGTGTGCAGCACAAGACACCGCAATGGATGTTTTTGAAGCATCAGTAAAAAATTCTGTTGCCCCATATTTCGCCGGGAAGATACATGAAATTCTGCAAAACGGCAGTTGTGGGCACCGTGTTTTTCTTAAATTGCGTAAACGACAAATACACAATACAGGACGAAGATGCCATGGGGCTATAGATCAATGAGAGATGTTTAAAAGTGTCTAAAAACGAGACAGAAAGTTCAGAGGCTTTCTCCCTCGCCCTGAGCGAGAAAGGCGCAGAAATAATGGACTTTAAAAACAGTTGGAATGTAGATGTATCGTTCCTTATAGACTTAATGGGATGGTGAGACATTGATGAAACTTTAAAAGCATATAGCAAATCGACATACTCGCGCTGGTACCCCAGACACCATCTGTCACACTCGACGTACAGACTTTCCCGGGGCTAGTCCGGAAAGCACCAAGGCAAGTCGAAGGCCCAAGTGCTGCACTGGGTCGATTTTTTTAAAGCAGTTTCCCTTCCTGAACCATACAAAACACTCCCATAGTCTAACCTCGAGCCTACCAGGCTGGTAAACACTCGCAGCAGAAGTTGTTTGTCAGCACCGTACGAGTGATGCGACAAGACCTTTAGAATATTCAGTATTTTAATACATTTTGTTTTAGTTGTTTGATATGCGGGATAAAGTAAAGTTTTTCATCAGGGACTATACCTACGAACTTGTGTTCTTTTTTGACCGGTATCGAGACACCATTCAGTTTGATGTCTGGATCTGGCCTGATCCCACGCCTTTTTGAGAACACAACACAAGTGCTCTTAAACCCGGGTTTAGCTTAAAACCGTTCTGATCAGCCCCGCCAGCTAGCTTATTAAACCAAGCTGGACTTGGCGTTCGCAAAATTTACATATTACACCCACTTAAAAGATATTTGGACATGATCTACATATATTGTACAGGGAAAAGGTTCGTGGCCAAAGCCTTTTGAAGTGAGTTTATCTTGACTATGAACAACGTACAAATCAAAACGCCACCTTGAGGCACACCATTTTCCTGCACAAAAACATTGACAGGGCAGCACGAAAGGTTCGTTCTGCCAGGTAGCTATAAAGAGTGTTAAACATATTGCCCGAAACACCAAAAGATTTCAGGTCGCTAAGTATCCCGTATCGCCAAGCGGTGTCGTAGGCTTTCTCAAGATCAAAAAAGACCGTAGCACAAAACTGTTTGTGGACAAAGGCATCCTTTATTACGACTCAAGTGCGACGAGTTGGTCGTTTGTGGATCGCCCCACCCTGAAGCCGGCCTGGCAGCTCTCGAGAAGACCGTTGTATTCAAGGGAAATAAACGAGCCTCCCATTTAAACATCTTCTCGAGAAGCTTGCACAGGCAGCTGGTGAGGGCGATGGGTCGGTAACTGGCGGAAAAAGACGGGTCCTTACCTCCTTCAGGAACGCCACTACAATAGGGCCCCCCTCCGATATTTCGGAATGTGCCCCGAAAGCCATATTTGTTGTAAGTGTAGGAGTGTTTCAAAGTATCTGGGTGTAGGTGTTGTATCATTGTGTATGTAATCTGGTCTGCGCCTGGAGCTGAAGGTTTACATGTGCTCAGGGCAGCCTTCAGCTCATAGAGAGTAAATTCAGAGTTGTAACCAGAATTTGACCTGTTATTACCACGTAAGGACTTCATTTCACTAGCGGTTTTAGGTCTCAGGAAAGTGTTTGTGGAGTGTGCAGAGCTGGAAACGTGTTGAAAGTGTTGTGCAAATGTGTTAGCCTGGTCTTCCCGTGTGTCCCCTGTTGTACTAACCAGGGACAGGCTGTGTGGGCGTTGTCCTTTTAGTTTTCGTATTCGTGTCCAGCTTTGTGTGTGTCTGTGTAGGAGTTAATAGATGTATGATGATGGTTGGGGTTTTTTTGGCGCAAAGGGCCCACTAAGGGCAAAGAGCGCCAGAGGGAAGTTTATTTAATGAAGTGAAGTGGTTACCCAAAAAAAAAGTCAACCCCAACATAGTGATGATGATGGGTTTGAGTTTTTTTGGGGCAAGGCCAGCTGGGGCAAAGAGCGCCAAACAAAAATATCTAAAATAAAATATAGGCTACTAAAGCCAAAAAAACAATAAAATCAATTAACGGCAATGGTGATGGCTGGTGTATAGGGCCAGATATGATTATGCGTGATAGGAGATGAGGTTTAAAAACTTGACGTCACAAATACTCAAACACACGTTTCACGGAAACAATGGCATCATCACCTAGGAAAAACGATGGATGTAGGGGAATATGTTGTCTGTAGAGTTCTCTGAAGTGTTTGTGTCGTGTTGTGTGAAGTGCCTGCATGTGATTAGTATGTGCACTACGGATAGGGCCTCTCCGCACCTGCCGCACTGGGGTCTAGAAGATCCCGTCAGCAGATAGAGTGCGTCGCATGGGTGTGCCCCTATCCGCAGCCTACCCAAGGCGACTTCCTGTGTTTCTGTTGTGTGAGTCAGCTGTGTATCGTCCCAAGTGTGGCTTTATTACATGTAGTTTGTTGTCGTCTGTTCGTCCCAGGTGTTTGCCATGTTCTGCGCAGGTGTTGTCTTATGTGTGGCTTGAGGTCTGTTTAGGGTACGCGTGTTAATGTCACAGGTTCCTGAGTGCGAGCAGCACCGGCCCTCTCGTCTGCCAACTCGTTCCCAGCGATCCCATGCGTGTCATGGGACCCAGCAGAGGACCAGCCTGATGCTTTTGTGCATACACGGACATGATAGTGTTAGAATACACGATTAACTATGTGGTTTTGGGGGGCTGTGCGATGACTAGTGCGCGAAACAACACTCAAAGAATCTGTATAGATGATGGAATTGGGAATTTGATTTTCAAGGATGTGTCGTACAATCAGTAAAATTCCATACGCTTCCTGCTGAAAAAATTGTGTGGTGCACGCTCATGGTTCTGGCTGCATTGAAATCGGACCATGAGCAGCGCACGGACACCATACTGGAGGTTTTTAGACGCGTCACTATAAATTCTGCACATGTGTATTTAAACTGCAAAGACAGGAAAGTGCTGCAGTATTGCAGCTCGTGGTACACGATTTTTGTCAAGTTCTCATAAAGAGAGGTCACACGACACAGGGCGAACTTGGCCAAGGCGGTAAACTGTTAGAAAAGGATGACCTTGTACACATCTAAAAACGAAGCACTGAGATCCGAGGCTCGCTCTCTCACTCTCAGTGAAAAGGGCAGAGGAACGGATGGGCGATTGCAAAGAGCAGAGATGTTGATGTATCGTTAAAGACAGGATAAAAAGGGTGATTATTCAGTGATTGAAATTTTAAAAGCATATAGCAAGTCCCTGTACGTTCGTTGGTTCTCAAGGCTCCACTTATCACACTCGACATACAGACTTCTCGACCAGGGCTAGTGCGAAAAGCACCCGAGGCGAGACGAAGCCCCAAGTGTAGCACTGGGTCAAGCATTCGCAACGCTGTTTTAGTCGCCGACCCATATACCACACTGCCATAGTCTAAAACGAGACCCCAACCAAAGCAGTATAGAGGCCGTAGTAGGAGTTCTTTGTCGGAACCATAAGATTGATGGGAGAGAACCTTAAGTATATTCATTGTTTTTCAGACATTTATGTTTAAGTTCTTGATGTGTGGAATTGAATGTGAGTTTCTGGTCAACACACAACACCTAAGAACTTGTGCTCCTTGTTCACAGGAAGCGACACGCCATTAAGAGTAATGTCTGGGTCCGTATGGACCCCGCGCTTCCTGGAGAACACAACGCAGGAGCTTTTTTACAGGATTTAATTTAAAACCATTCTTGTCTGCCCAGCCGGCAAGTTTCTTTACACAAGCTGACTTGACGTTCGCAGATTGACATATTGCTGATTTATAGGATATCTGCACGTCATCTACATACATGGAATAAGAGATTGTAGGTGGCAGTGCCTTACCAAGAGAGTTCATTTTTACTATGAAGAGAGTGCAGCTCAACACGCCACCCTGTGGCACGCCATTTTCTTGCACATAAACGTTTGAGAGTGCACAACCAACTCTTACTCGAAACGTTCTGTCTGACAAGTAACTAACAAGAGTGTTAACATGTTACCCGATACACCGAATGATTGAGGTCCCTAAGGATCCCATAACGCCAAGCGGTTGTCGTATGCTTTTCAAGGTCGAAGAAGACAGTTAACAACAATACTGCTTATGCGCGAAGGCATCCTTGATGTACGAGTCAAGAGCTACCAGCTTGATCGTTCGTCGATCGCCCCACCCCTAAAGCCTGCCTGGCAGCTCTCGGAGACCGTTGTACTCGAGGAAGTACACGAGCTGCGATTTACAATTTCTCGAAGAGCTTGCACGGCAGCTCGTCAGGGCTATAGGACGGTAGCTCTGAGGGGGACGACGGGTCCTTTCCCTCCTTCAGGAAAGCTACAACTATAGCCTCCTTCCAAGAGTTGGAATGTGCCCGAAAGCCAAATCTTGTTATATAGGTGTAAGAGTGTTAGAAGAGTGTCTGCGTGCAGGTGTTGTATCATTGTGTATGTGATGTTGTCTGGGCCTGGAGCTGAGGGTTTACACGTGCTTAGAGCAGCCCTCAGCTCATGTAGTGAAAACAGGGAGTTGTAAGAAGTCTGTGATTTGTTGCTGTCGCGTAGGGACTTCTTTTCACAACAGGCTTTATGTTTCAGGAAAGTGTTTGTGTAGTGTGCTGAACTGGACACGTGTTGGAAGTGTTGTGCGAGTGTGTCAGCCTGGTCTTCGAGTGTGTCCCCTGTAGTGCTGACCAGAGGCAGGCTGTGTGTTTGTTGTCCCTTGAGTTTGCGTATTCGTGTCCATACTTTCCGTTTTGTCTGTGTAGGAGTTTATTGATGTTATGAATGTACGCCAACTCTCTCGTTTTGCCCACGGCGCACACGTTTTCCTAACGCCTTGGCCCGTTTGAACAAGAGGAGGTTTCCCCACGTGGGGTACCGACGAAGGATACCCCACGCCTTGTTCTGGGCCTCTCGCGCCCGCCTACAGTCCTCATTCCACCACGGCCTCCGCTGGTTGCGCGGGGCACCAGAGGCGTGGGGAATGGACTTTTCGGCGGCGTCGAGGATGTGCGCCGTGAGGAGTTGGGTAGATTCTTCAACGGTAGGTGTCCATATGGATGTGTGGTGTAGTTTGGATGTCTCTGTAAATGTATTCCAGTTAGCTCGTGTTTCATTGAACCTATTATGGAAGATGGAGTGCATGGGCCTTACCTATGTATGTGAAGTGAGGTGGGAAGTGGTCACTGCCATATGGGTCAGTTCCCACACCCCACTCGAGAAGAGGAAAGAGAACTGCGGAGCCAATAGCCAAGTCAAGACATGAGTATGTGTTGTGTCCTATGTTATGATATGTAGGCTGTTTATTGTTGAAAAGGCATGCTCCAGAGGATGTAAGAAACCTCTTCTATCAGGCGACCTCGGGCATTCCGTACGAGAAGAGCCCCAAGAGAATTGTGAGCATTAAGGTCGCCTGTTAGAATGTATGGTTCGGGTAGCTGGTCAACCAGCGCCTCGAAGTCAGAACTCGAAAGTGTAACATCAGGAGGAATGTATATGGAGCATACCGTTATCAACCTATTAAATATTATTAAGCGTATGCTACAGCCTCAAGGATAGTGTTCAAGGTGACAGGGTGGCATGCTAAGGATTTCCGGACGATTATGGCCACAACCGCCAGAAGAGTGTGTGCAGCCATCCCTGTCTTTCCTGTATACCAGGTAACTATTCAAGAAATTTGATTGTTTAGAATTCAAATGTGTTTCCTGAACACACATTACACTTGGCTGATTGGTATGCAGAATCTCATACACGTCGTCAAGATTATTCAGAAGGCCTCTGCAGTTCCATTGAACAATAATTTTCTCTTCCCATTATTTAGTGTAGAAGCTACTGGAGTGTGTATGTTTATGTGTCGTCTTTCGGGGCTGTGACTCTTGGATTGGCTTTTGGGTGGCCCTATCTGTAAGCTTGGACATCGGAGGCCGCTCCTTGCGCCTGCGTTGCAGGCAAGAACGGCACGACGTCCATCTCGTCGTCCGATGTCCTGGGTGTGCCCGTCGAACCGGGCCCCCCGTGACTTGGCCCCCCTTCGGGGCCCTTCGTTTGAGCCCGCCACCGCCGGTGGTGTCGGCAGGCACAGAAGTGGCACGGGCGGTGCGGTGGCTGTGGGAGCCGATGCGGGGCTCGCTGGTGTCCATGGCACACTCCAACGCACGGACGATGGGAGGCACGGACGGGAGCGGCACCGGCCCGACAGAAGAGGTTGCCACCACAACCGCTGCTGCCTGAGCAAAGCGGCGTGGTGGCGGGTTGGGCTGTACCAGAGGCAACCCAGGGGGGTGCTGGGGCGGGACCAAGTCCGACTCTAGTACTGGGTCCCCGCCGAAACAAGACGCCGCTCCGCCCCCCGGCGAGCTGCCGTCGGCGTACCTTCCCAGAGGGAAGGAGGCGAACCTCTTCCGTGCCTCTGGGAAGGTGATGATGTTTTCATTGACTTTCAAGGCAATGATCTGTTTTTCTTCTTTGAACTTTCCACAGCTCCTAGAATAGGCAGCGTGTGGTCCCTGGCAGTTGGCACAGGTGAAGTTCTCGGATTTACAATTGTCAGTTTCATGATCATGTGCTGCACATTTTGCGCACGTCAATTTACCACGACAAGACGTTGTGCCGTGCCCAAAACCGCTGGCACTTGAAACATGCGGCGCGGGTTCGGCACATAGGGTCGGATTGGACATCTCAAGAAGCCTGGCGTTGACCGACTCAGGAAGGTTAGAGCGGTCAAGTGTCAAGATTATGTGCTTGGTTGGAATTATTTCATCATTTCGGCGTATGGTGATTCGCCTCACTGCTGCACGCCCTGCTCTCGGAGGCCCTCGAGCAGGTCTGCTTCAGTCTCATTCATTAGATCCCCATCAGAGATCACGCCCTGGCAGCTATTGAGGCTGCGATGGGGCGTGATCTTGATGTCAACATCTACCATGCGCGTTTGCTTGAGGAGGTTAGAGGATTGTTGTTTGCTTTCTACTTCTATCAAAACTTCTCCCGTTGTGAGTTTCTTAGCCTTGTACGACTTTCCGATAAGGCTTTCAAGAAACTTGGAGATTAGAAACACAGATTGGGAAGTGATGGGTTTGTGTTGTCAACAGATTCCATGATCAGAAACCGCGAGAAATTATCAGGCTTTGGGGGAGAGATCGATTGCAAAGGAGGAAAAGAAACTTCGGTGCGGCCCCTTTTCGGGGGCCGATCACGTCTGGGGGGGGGTTTAGAAAATGCCATGTGATACATTGAAAGCAGGGAGACGGGGGTACTTTCTTCCACAACCTTACCCTGATAGCTGAGGAGGTCCCGGAGCTCCCTGCCTGGTAAACAGACAGGGAGTCCATCCGCCGGAGCTTGACCTGGGCTCCGACGGCCACCGTTAGAGGTTTCTACCCTTCACCTTCAAAACACATCACCACGGTAGGACACAGCTTATGTTGGGGGGCTCGGGGTCCGCGGTATCGCCAGTACCGTCACCAAGATTACTCAAGGTGCCCCGTGCGGGGAACCGAACATAGTAAAATCAGTTACAGATAATGGTGATGGCTGGTGTATAGGGCCAGATTTGATTATGCGTGATAGGACATGAGGTTTTTTTTAAAAACTTAACGTGTGACAAATACTCAAACACACGTTTAACAGAAACAATGGCTTCGGCACCTAGAAACTGCGATGGTTGTAGTGGGATATGTTGTCTGTAGAGTTCTCCGAAGTGTTTGTATCGTGTTGTGTGAAGTGCCTTGCATGTGAGTAGTATGTGCACTACGGATAGGGCCTCTCCGCACCTGCTGCACTGGGGTCTAGAAGATCCCGTGTCAGCAGATACGAGTGCGATGCAAGGGTGTGCCCTATCCGTAATCTGGCCAAGGCGACTTCAGAGTATCTATTGCGTGTGTCGGTGGTGTATGGTCCCAATTGAGGTTTTATTACGTGTAACTTGTTGTCTGTTTGTTCCCTCCAGTGTGTTTGCCATGTTTTGCGAAGTTGTTGTCTGATGTGTGGTTTCACGTCGGTGTAGGGTAATGTGGTTATGTCTACTGTATTCGAGAGTGTAGCAGCAGCAGCCATTCGTTCCGCTGCTTTGTTCCCGGCAATACCACAGTGGCCAGGGACCCAGCAAAGAACCAGTTCAAATTTGCGTACTATACACAGACATAATACCCTTGACAATAGATTGACAACGTGGTTTTTCGAAGGCACTGTTGACGACAGTGCCCGCACAACACTGAGGGAATCTGTATAGATAATGGATTGTGGGATGTGGTTTTGAAGTATATGATTGACAACAAGAAGTACACCGTAAGCCTCTGCCGTAAAGATACTAGTATGGCTATTCAGAGTTCGAGTGACACTAAGGCCGGGCCCATGCGCCGCGCAGGACACAGAGGTGGCAGATCTAGAAGCGTCCGTATAAAATTCAGAGCACTCATACTTCTGCTGCAAATACAAGAAATGCTGCACAATCGCACCATGTGGGAGCTCGCTTTTTATCTAGATGTGCAAAGATGTGTCGCATGATACAGGGCGGAGATGCCATGGTGCTATAAAATCCGTTAGAGAACTTTGGATTGTATCTAAAAAGGAGACAGCAAGCTCTGACGCCTCCTCTCTAACTCTGTAAGAGAAGGGCGCAGAGATCGATGGTCGATTTAAAAGGAGTTCAGTCATTGACGTATCATGAAAAACTGATTTAAAAGGATGATGAGGCATGGATGAAATTTTAAAAGCATAAAGGAGATCTGTGTAAGCTCGCTGACGTTGTAGGTTCCATTTGTTGCACTCCACGTAGAGGCTTTCGACCCGGGCTAGTGCGGAAGGCGCCACACGCCAGGCGGAGCCCGAGATGGAGCACTGGGTCCAGCATTTTGAGGGATGTTTTACTTGCTGACCCATAGACAACGCTACCATAGTCCAATCGTGGAACCTATCAAGCTGGTAAAAACACCGTAAGAGAAGTTGTTTGTCAGCACCAAAAGAGATGTGCGACACAACCTTCAGGATATTCATTGTTTTTAGGCATTTATGTTTTAGTTGTTTTATGTGTGGGATGTATGTGAGCTTTTCGTAAAGATATGACCTAAAACTTGTGTTCCTTTTTGACAGGAATCAAGACACCTTGAGTTGAATGTCATGGATCCGGCCGGATACCACGCCTCTTGGAAAACAAAACACAAGTGCACTTCCCGATTAAATTTAAAACCGTTGCTATATGCCTAGCCGGCAAGCTTGTTCACACCAAGCTGGACTTGCCGCTCGCAGACAGACAAGTTACATGACTTAAAAGATAATTGTACGTCGTCTACATAAATTGAACATGAAATCGACGGTGGCAATGCCTTCCTGAAAGAGAATTCATTTTTACAATAAAAGGGTGCAACTTATAAAACTCCACCTTGTGGCACGCCGTTTTCCTGCACATGAACCCTAGAGAGTGCAGTTCCAACTCGCACGCGAAACGTTCTTTCAGACAGGTAACTGGCAAGCGTGTTCATCATGTTACCCGACATGCCAAAGGACTTCAAGTCGCTAAGGATGCCGTACCGCCAAGCAGTATCGTACGCCTTTTCAAGATCATGATGATAGTTGGTGTTTAATGGCGCAAGGCCGACGAGGGCAAAGAGCGCCAGAGAAGTTATTTAATGAAAAGAAGTGATTACAACAATAGGTAGGTATAAAATCTGTAAACTGGACATAGTAAGATCAATAAAGATAATGGCGATGGCTGGTGTATAGGGCCAGATTTGATTATTCATGATAGGAAATGAGGTTTAAAAACTTAACATCTGACAAATATTTAAAAACGCGTTTCACAGAAACCATGGCATCGTCACCTAGAAACAGGGATGGGTGTAGGGGAATATGTTGTCTGTAGAGTTCTCTGAAGTGTTTGTGTCGTGTTGTGTCAAAGAAGATCAAAGAAGACTGTCATACAGTAGTGCTTGTGGAGGAAAGCATCTTTGATATAAGACTCTAATGCAACCAGTTGATCGTTGGTAGATCGCCCCGCCCTGAAGCCTGCTGGCAGCTCTCGAGAAGGACCATTGTACTCTAAGAAGTACACAGTCTCCTGTTTATCATCTTCTCGAAGAGCTTACACAGGCAGCATGTCAGGGTATTAGGGCGATAACTGGCAGGAGAGGAAGAGTCCTTCCCTTCCTTTAGGAAAGCCACTACTATGGCCTCTCTCCAAGAGCGTGGAAAGTGCCCCGAAAGAAATATTTTATTGTAGAGGTGAAGAAGTGTCTCAAGCGTGTCTGCAGTAAGTGTTGTATCATTGTGTATGAAATCCTGTCTGCACCTGGAGCTGAAGGTTTATTTACAAGTACGAGTGCGACCTTCAGCTCATGAAGTGAAAAGGGGGTGTTATAGGATGAGTTCGACTTATTACTGTCTCGCAAGGACTTCCTCTCGCATGATGCTTTGTGTTTAATGAAAGTGTTGGTGTAGTGTGCTGAGCTGCACACGTGTTCGATGTGTTGTGCGAGCGTATTGGCCTGGTCTTCGAGTGTGTCCCCTGTTCTGCTAACCAGGGGCAGGCTGTGTGTCTGTTGTTCTTTTAGTTTGCGTATTCGTGTCCAGACTTAGTGAGTGTCGCTGTATGACTTGATGGAAGTAAAGAAGGTGCGCCAACTCTCCCTTTTCGCCTCACGACGCACACGCTTCCCAAGAGCCTTTGCCCGTTTAAAGGAAATGAGATTATCTGGCGTGGGGTACCGGCGAAGGACACCCCCACGCCTTGTTCTGGCCCTCTCGCGCCCCGCCTACAGTCCCTCGTTCCAACCAGGGCCTCCTTGGGTTGCGGGACGCACTGGAGGCCTGGGGCATGGACTTTTCGGCGGCGGCGAGTATGTGTGCCGTGACGAGTTGGGCTGCTTCCTCAACGTGTAGGTGTTTTATGGTTGTGTGGTGTAGTTTAGATGTTTCTGTGAATGTACTACAGTTTGCTTTTGATTCATTAAACCTGTTCTGGGAAGTTGGACTGCATGGGCCTTTACCTATGTACGTTAAGGAAGTGGGGAAGTGGTCACTACCATATGGGTCCGTGCCCACGCCCCACTCAAGACATTGAAAGAGAATTGCAGAACCAATAGCCAAGTAAAGATGCGAGTATGTATTGTGTCCTAAGTTATGGTATGTAGGCTGCTTTTTGTTGAAAAGGCATGCTCCTGAAGATGTAAGGAATTTCTCTATCAGGCGACCTCGGGCATCCATTCTAGAGGAGCCCCAAAGAGAGTTGTGCGCATTGAGGTCGCCTGTTAGGATGTATGGTTCGGGCAGTTGGTCGACCAGCGCCTCGAAGTCAGAGCTCGAAAGTGCATGATCAGGAGGAATGTAAATGGAGCATACCGTTATCAACCTATTAAATATTATCGTACGGATTGCTACAGCCTCAAGGACAGTGTTCAAAGTGACAGGGTGGCAGGCTAAGGATTTCTGGGCGACAATTGCCACACCTCCTGAAAGAGTGCGTGCAGCCAACCCTGTCCTTTCTAAATACCATGTACCTATTTAAGAAATTTGTTTGTTTAGGGATTGAGGTGGGTTTCCTGGAGACACATGATACTTGGCTGATTGCATGTAGCATCTCATACACATCGTCAAGATTTTTTAGGAGGCCTCTGCAGTTCCATTGGATGATGTTTTCAGTTCCCATTATTTAAATTTAAGAATAACTGGAGTGTGTGTGTGTGTGTGTGTGTGTGTTTTGTTCATGTGTCGTATTTCGGGGCTGTTATTCTAGGATTTCTAGGCCTTTCTGGCGGCTTGGACATCGGAGGCCGCTCCTTGCGCTGCGTTGCAGGCCGGAACGGCTGCGACATCCATCTCCTCGTCGGATGCCAGAAAGGTGCCCGGCGGGCCAGGCCCCTCGGTACTTGGCCCCCTTTCGGGAGCCCTTCGTTTGAGCCGCCACCGCCGAGGGCGTCCGGGACACCAAAGGTGGCACGGGAGGTGGCGGTGGCGGTGGGGAGCCGATGCGGGGCCCCCGGTGTCCATCCGGTCGGCACCCTCCAACGCACTGGAGGTCGGGGAGGCAGGGGCGGGAGCGGCACCGGTCCCTACAGAAGAGGTTGTCACCACAACCGCTGCTGCCTCAGCAAGCGGCGTGGCGACGGATTGGGCTGCCTGAGGCACCCCAGGGGGGGGCGAGGAAGGGACCAGGTCAGACTCGCTGAACTGCGTCCCTGTGGACACCAGACGCCGCTCCGCCCCCCCGGCGAGCCGCGTCCGGCGTACCTCCCCAGGGGGAAAGAGGCGAACCTCTTTCGCGCCTCGTGGGAAGGTGATGTTCTCAGTGACCTTCACATTAATTATCGCCGTCTCCTGCTAAAACTTCTCGCACTTTCGAGAGTAGGCGGCATGGGGTCCCTGGCAGTTGGCGCAGGTGAGGGTTGACGATGGACAATTATCAGAAGGATGATCATGCAGAGCGCACTTTGCGCAGGTCAGACGACCACGGCAGGAGTTGGTTCCGTGCCCCGAACCGCTGGCACTTAAAGCAGCGGCGCGGGTTTGGAATGTAGGGCCGGACATTACAATGTACAAAACCTGCATTGACGTACTCTGGGAGTGTGGACCGGTCAAAAGTAAGGATAATGTGCTTGGTCGAAACTACTTTGTCATTCCCTCCTCATAGTTATGCGCCTCACAGCTGTCACACCCTGATTTCTCAGGCCTCCAGCAGGTCAGCATCTGTCTCATTCATCAGGTCTAGTTCGGATGATGACACCTTGAGTACTGTTCAGGCTCCGGTGGGGGTGTCACCCTGATTTCAAGATTAGCTATGCGAGTTTGTTCAAGGAGGATCTTGGCATGCTGTTGGTTGTGTACTTCAACCAGGATTTCTCCAGTTCTTTGTTTTTTGGCCTTATATTTGTCACTAATGATGCCCTCCAGAAATTTCGATATTAGGAACACGGACTGCGATGCAAGAGGCTTTTCTTGTTCACTGGATTCCAACACCATAAAACGGGGGTAGTTATCGGGCTTTGGAAGACTGAGGGTTGGGAGTGGGAGAAATGAACCTTCGGTGCGGCCCCTTTTCAGGGGCCGATCATGTTTGGGGGGGGGGGGGGTTCACGATTTACCATATGGCATGTAATAGAAGCAGGGGACTGGGGTACTTTCTTCTCAAACCTTACCCTGATAGCCTGAGAGGTCCCGGAGCTCCCTGCCTGGTAAACAGAAAGGAAGCCCATCCGCCGGAGCTTGACCTGGGCTCCGACGGCCACCGTTTGAGGTTTCTGCCCTTCACCTTAAAACTCGTTACCACGGTCGGTTACAGCGTGAGTATGGGGGCTCGGGGTCCGCGGTGTCGCCAACACCGTCACGAAGATTGCTCAAGGTGCCCCGTGCGGGGGTTTCAGGAAAGTGTTTGTGTAGTGTGGAGAGCTTGACACGTGTTGAAAGTGTTGTGCAAGTGTGTTAGCCTGATCTTCTAGTGTGTCCCCAGTGTGCTGACAAGGGCAGGCTATGTGTATGTTGTCCCTTTAAGTTTACGTATTCGTGTCCATACCTTGCGTGTGTCTGTGTATGAATTACGGATGTTATGAAGAGCGCCAACTATCCCGTTTTGCCTCACGGCGCACGCGCTTTCCTAAGGCCTTTGCTCTTTTAAAGAAATTAAGTTCGCCGACGTGGGGTACCTGCGAAGGACACCCCACGCCTGTTCTGGGCCTCTCGCGCCGCCTACAGTCCTCGTTCTACCGGGCCGCCTTGGGTTGCGGGATGCACTGGAGGCCTGGGGCATAAACTTTTCGGCGGCGTCGAGTAGTGTGCCGTGACGAGTTGGGCTGCTTCCTCCATGTGTAGGTGTTTATGGTTGTGTGGTGTAGTTTAGATGTTTCTGTGAATGTGCCCCAGTTTGATTTTTGATTCATTAAACCTGTTATGCGAAGATGGACTGCATGGGCCTTTACCTATGTACGTTAGGGAAGTGGGAAATGGTCACTACCATATGGGTCTGTGCCCACACCCCACTCGAGGAGAGGAAAGAGAACTGCGGAGCCAATCGCACAAGTAAGACATGAGTATGTGTTGTGTCCCTAAGTTATGGTATGTAGGCTGTTTTTTGTTGAAAAGGCATGCTCCGGAGGATGTAAGAAACTTCTCTATCAGGCGACCTCGGGGCATCCGTTCTGGAGGAGCCCTAAAGAGAGTTGTGCGCATTAAGGTCGCCTGTTAGTATGTATGGTTCAAGCAGCTGTGTCAACCAGTGCCTCGAAATCAGAGCTCAGAAGTGCCAAAATCAGGAGGAATGTAAATGGAGCACACCGTTATCAATATATTAAATATTATCGTACGGATTGCCTACAGCTCGAGGACAGTGTTCAGAGTGACAGGGTGGCAGGCTTAAGGATTTCGGGCAATTATGGCCACACCGCAGAAGAGTTGTGTGTGCAGCCATCCCTGTCCTTTCTGAAGACCATGTAACTATTCAAGAAATTTGTGTGCTTGGAATTCAAATGTGTTTCCTGAACACACATTACACTTGGCTGATTAGCATGCAGTAGTTCGTATACATCGTCAAGATTTTTAAGAAGGCCCCTCTACAGTTCCATTGAATTATGTTTTCTCTTCCCATTATTTAGTGTGAGAGCTACTGGAGTGTGTGCTGTTTGTTTATGTGTCGTCTTTCGGGGCTGTGACTCTCGCCTTTTTTTGGCTTGTCGGAGGCTTTGGTGTCGGGACGTCGTTCCTTGCGCTGCGTTGCAGGCAGGAACGGCCCGACATCCATGTCGTCGTCGGATTGTCCGAGGGGTGCCCGACCGACCGGGCCCCCCGGACTTGGCCCCCCCTCGGGAAGCCCTTCGTTTGAGCCGCCACCGCCGATGGCGTCCGGGGCGCCAGAGGTAGCACGGGCGGTGCGGTGGCGGTGGGAACCGGTGCGGGGCCCCCGGTGTCCATCCGGTCGGCACCCTCCAACGCACTGGAGGTCGGGGAGCCAGAGGCGGGAGCGGCACCGGTCCCGACGGAAGAGGTTTGCCAACACAACCGCTGCTGCCTCAGCAAGCGGGTGTGGTGGCGGGTTGGGCTGCCAAAGGCAACCCAGAGGGGGGCGGCGGAGGGGACCAGGTCAGACTCGCTGAACTGGGTCCCTGTGGAACACCAGACACCGCTCCGCCCCCCCGGCGAGCTGCGTAGGTCGTACCTCCCCAGAGGGAAAGAGGCGCGAACCCTCTTCCCGCCTCTGGGAAGGTGATGTTTTCAGTGATTTTGAGGTTGATTATTTTCTTTTCAATCTGGAACCTTTCACACGTGCGGGAAAGCGCAGCATGAGGTCCATGACAGTTGCTGCACATTAATTGTTGAGCCTGGCAGTTATGTGTATCATGATCTGAGATGAACATTTTTGCACACGTTGTTTTGCCACGACAGGAGGTGGTGCCATGCCCCGAACGTTGGTACTTGAAACAGCGCCGCGGGTTCGGGATTTGTAAGGCCGGACCAGAACAATGAATGACACCCGCTTTGATGGATTCGGGAAGTGTCGCACCATCAAATGTCAACATTATATGCTTTGTCATGATTTGCTTATCATCTCGCCGCATGGTGTGATGCGCCTCACTGCCGTCACGCCCCTCGCCTTTCAGACCTTCGAGCAGATCGGCTTCCGTCTCATTTATCAGATCTGGCTCAGAAATCACACCCTGAGAGCTATTGAGGCTACGGTGGGGTGTGACTCTGATGTCCAGATCTGCCATGCGATTCTGGTAAGGAGGCTTGTGGCTTGCTGGCGAGTGTTCACCTCGACCAGAACTTCGCGGTTCTCTCAGTTTCTTGGCTTGGAAAGACTTGCCAAGGATGCCTTCAAGGAATTTGGTGATAAGGAACACTGACTGGGAGGAGATAGGATTTGACTGTCAAGAGATTCAACAATCAAGAAGCGCGGATAGTTATGTGGCTTTTGGGATGCAATTGTTGGCAAGGGTGGGAATGAAGCTTCGGTGCGGCCCCTTTTCGGGGGCCGATCACGTTTGGGGGGGGGTTTGGAAAATGCCATATTATACATTGGAAAGCAGGGAGACGGGGGTACTTTCTTCTTTGACCTTACCCTGGTAGTCAAGAGGTCCCGGAGCTCCCTGCCCTGGTGAACACGACAGGGAGCCCATCCGCCGGAGCTTGACCTGGCTCCGACGGCCACCGTTCGTGGTTTCTAACCCTCCACTATAAACCACATCGCACGGTTGGATCCAGCTTATGTTTGGGGGCTCGGGGTCCACGGTATCGCCAGTACCGTCACCAGGATTGCTCAAGGTGCCCCGTGCGGGACTAAATTTAAGTACCTAGGCGTTTTCTTTACGAGCAACCTATCCTGGAACGACCACATTGAATACGTCGGTGCGAAAGCGAGGCGTGTATTGAACTTCCTAAGACGTAACTTTAAACAGGCTCCAGCTAAACTAAACGAAACGCTCTATCTTTCTAACGTTCGTTCAATTTTAGAGTACGGTTGTGTGGCTTGGGATCCAGACACTAAAATATGTACTATGCGCTATAAAGGGTTCAGAAACGAGCAGCGCGATTTGTGCCTGGTAACTATGATTTCACTAACCGCTCTTCGTGCATTCGCAAACATTTGGGTTGGCCTCTCCTGCAGGACAGACGCAAATTCTTAAGATTCAATCTATTTCATAATATTTATATTGGTAGCACTGGTTTAAATAAAGACGTGTACATTAAAGTTCCCATTTATGTATCCTCTCGCCTATATCACTCCCGCGAAGTTCGCGAATACCGATGTCAGATAAATACTTAGAAAAACTCTTTCTTCCCGAAAACCACACACGAATGAAACAACCTACCAGAATATATTGTATCCACCCCGCAACCCTCATTTCAAAATGCTCTATCACAATTTTTGCTGAAATGAAACATGCCAATTTCTGTCTGCATTTGTGTTTGTGTTTTACTTTTCCTTGATAACCTCGTGTCCGCAAGAATGTATACACACTGTATAAGCTGAGCATGCTTACTTGTTTTGTTATCGGTATTCATACCCTGTATCAAATTTCAAGTTTTGTGGCTCCTCCCTCTACTGTAATGCCCAAAGTTGGGCGCTGTAGGTACTCGAATAAATAAATAAATAATAAATAAACTGCGGAGCCAATAGCCAGGTCAAGATATGAGTGTGTGTTGTGTCCAATATTAACGTATGTGGGCTTATTTTTGTTGAAGAGGTATGCTCCTGAAGATGTGAGGAATTTCTCTTGCAGGCGACCTCGGGCATCTGTGCGAGGAGAGCCCCAAAGAGAGTTGTGAGCATTAAGGTTGCCTGTTTAGATGTATGGTTCGGGCAGCTGGTCGACCAGCGCCTCAAAGTCAGAGCTCGAAAGTGCAAAATCGGTACGAATGTAAACGGGGCATTCCGTTATCAACCTATTAAAATTAATTTGGCGTATTGCTACAGCCTCAAAGAAGTGTTGAGAGTGATAGAGTGGCATGGTAGGTATTTCAAGGCTATTACGGCTACACCGCCCGAAGAGTGTGTGCAGCCAACCCTATCCTTTCTGAACACTATATAGCTATTTAGGAAATTTGATTGATGGAAGTTAAACGTGTTTCTTGGACACACATTAAACTTGGCTGATGAGCATGCAGGATCTCATATACGTCATCAAGATTTTTCAGAAGGCCTCTGCAGTTCCATTGAAAAATATTTTCTCTTCCCATTATGATGTGTTAGAGCTACTAGAGTGTGACTATTTACGCAAGGTCTTTCGGGGCTTGCACTCTTGGGAGGGCTTTCTTTACCTTCTCTTGAGGTTTAGATGGAAGGACCCGCTCCTTCCACTGCAAAGCATACAGCAAAGGTCCCACATCCACCTCATCATCAGATTTATAAGGGGTACCCGGCGTACCGGACCCCCGAACTTGGCACCCTTTGTGGTGCCCTTCATTTCGGCTGCGACCGCCGAGGGCGTCAGGAGCGCCCCATTTGGCACAGGCGGTGCGGCGGAGGTGGGAACTTCTGCGGTTTCCTCCGTCTCCATCTCCTCCGGGCCCTCGCGTGTGCTTCGGGCCGGTGAAAAGGAGGAAACAGAGGGTGCAGCAGCATCCCCAACGGACGTGGATGCAACCACAGCCGGTGGTGCAGTCGCGGGTTGGGCTTCCCGAGGCAACCCCGCGGGGGGGGGGGGGGGGGGGGGGGCGGGACCAGGTTCGACTCGCGGTACTGGGTTCCCGCCGAAACCAGACGCCGCTCCGCGCCCTGGCGATCTGTGTCGGCGTACCTGCAAAGGGGGGAACGAAGCGAACCTCTTTCGCGCCTCTGGGAAGGTGGTGTTGTCAGTGACTTTTACTTTGATAATTTCCTTCTCCTGGTTGAAATTGTCACATTTTCGAGAGTAGGCGGCGTGGGGTTCCTGGCAGTTGGCGCAGGTGGGGGTTAAAGATGGACAATTGTCAGAGGAGTGATCATGCTGGGCGCACTTTGCGCAGGTCAGATGGCCACGGCAAGAGTTGGTTTAGTGCCCGAACCGCTGGCACTTAAAGCAGCGGCGGGGGTTAGGGATGTATGGCCGACCCGAACATCGAATGTATCTTGCGTTAATGAATTCTGGTAGTGTTGATCGATCAATGGTTAAGATCAGATGTTTAGTAGGAATTTCTTTGTCTTCTCTGCGTATCGTTATGCGCCTCACAGCTGTTACGCCCTGATTTCTCAGGCCCTCCAGCAGATCGGTTTCGGTTTCAGTCATGAGGTCAGTATCTGAGGTCGCCCTGTGAGCTGTTAAGTCTTCGGTGGGCTGTGACCGTGATGTCAAGATCTGCAATGCGTTGTCTGGCTCAGGCGATTTGTTGCCTGCAGCTGGTTATTGACTTCGACCAACAGTTCTCCCGTTCTGTTTCTTTGCTTTGTAGGATTTTCCTATTATACCTTCTATGAACTTTGTGATCAAGAAGACGGACAGAGAGGCAACAGGCTTTCCTTTTTCAACAGATTGAATGACCAGGAAGCGGGGATAGTTGGCTGGCTTTGGGATTGAGATGTTGTAAAGACGGATATGATACTTCGTGCGCAGCCCCTTTTCAGGGACCGATCACGTTTGGAGGGGGGTTTGAAATACCATACCGCATGTATAGAAGCAGGCGACGGTGGTACTTCTTCCAGAGCCTTCCTCTGATAGCTCAGGAGGTCCCGGAGCTCCCTGCCTGGTAAACAGACAGAGAGCCCATCCACCGGAGCATGACCTGGGCTCCGGCGGCCACCGTTTGACGGCCACACATCACCACGGTAGGTTACAGCTTATGTGGGGGCTCGGGGTCCACGGTGTCTCCAACACCGTCACCAAGGTTACTTAAGGTGCCCCAAGCACCGACGCAATGAACTGTGTCCCTGAGCCTGGTTCTCCGCTTCGCCGTGTACGCCCTAAGACACGCAAACCACGATACCATTCAACAGCATCGCACAACTTCCTGTTTACCTGGGACACATACCGTACGAACACAGAGAGCACGAGAATCATTCCTTCCGCATTTCGCTCAGTAGGTACGGCGCATTCCAAACTGCGCGTCCGTTGATCTTGCTGATATGCCCAGCAGCGCCGGAAAAGAGCGCCGCCTAAAGCCTGGCCGCCAAACTCCGATCGCGGTCAACGATACGCTGTTGCAGTAACACGCCGCACGCAGATTTTACGCTAACCTTCCTGGAGAGGCGCTCCGGAGGCACGTTCCTGAAGTCACAAGTGGAGAGCGCACAAGAACAAACGCTTGCAGGGAGAGAAACGGGTCCGCGGCAAAGATAAACAAGCTGTCATCACGTCCGCCCACTACCGACGGACCACTTGGCTCCCAGTTCCTGAAGGCCGGTCGGCAACTTCCGCAACCGCCGGTTTACGAAGACATTGTTCCGCCCGGCCAGCCCGGAAAGTGGAAGAAGGTGCCGCCTAACAATAGAGGAGACGACGCTCGCGAAGAATTTGAGCGTTATCTTCTTTTCTGTTTTTGTGTCCAGTTGTTGCTATTAAAATTCAGTTGTAAGTAGCGCTGTTCCTTGTCTCCCACGTCCTGTGTTTTCTTTGCTGCGCTTGCGGAGTCATAGCGGACGAAGAGTTCCGGAAAAGGCGGCGAAAACAGCTGGGCGGAAATCATTGACTGTCTGGGTCGCTTCCGGAGGAGGAGACACGCACCAACGGAGTTGCGGGGAAACCCGGAAACCTCCCCTCCCTGCCTTACGCAATATTACCCCCACGTGCGGCCGTAGTCAGTGTTTTCATAATGGCTTTCGCCGGACTTCCTTGTGACCCCGAATACTGCAGGAAAAAGCCTTGAGAGGCGCCCGTTCCGCTATTCAGGCCGAAGCCGGGGGGGGCCTCTGTGCGCCTTAATTTTGTGTACTGCTCCCTAACTTGATAAGCGTAATGCAAGCAAATTGTCTTACGTTGTTTTCTTTTAACACCTTATCGAGAGTCCTGACGCAATTTATAACGTCTAAGTTCGAGTTTAAGGAAGGTATTTCAATGCACTTGATTGTGAACGCGTGTTCGTCTGTTGAAGTTATAGCGGATGTACCGTATTTACACGCACATTAGTCGCACCCGCGTAATGATCGCCATCCCGGCGGTTTTGATGTTAAAGTTTGATTTTGTTTTTATTTCCCGCGCAATGAACGCACCCTGAACTAGCTGCACCATTATGTCAAATTTGTAACAAGTCTAGCCGCTGATGGTTGTGCGTACGTTCTCTGTTCCTAGCCAACTTGCTTGGAAAATAAAGTGTTTTCTCTCTCCCTCTCCTTCCCTTTCAAACAGGACATGGCTACGTTATTGCGGCAGACTCGCTGATATTACATATATCGGTAAGCATGCGTTGAATATTGATGAGGAAGATACTCTCACTAAATGCACATAATGTATTCACAAGACAAAGAAGCAAAACGCGCTCAGGTTGCTGCATCGGCAGCCATGTCTGTTTTGATGTCCCGCACTGTGACAGTGGCAGCCAGCTATTGGTCGAACTATTGCCACCTCGCACTGGTTCCGACACGTTCCGTAATTCACGACAACACCGCATTTTGCGTCACATTGCAAAGCCATGGCGGCGGTGTGCGTAGTTCTTATGTTTTTGTTTATTATTTTTTCTGTTCATGAGACATAACGTAAAAATTTTGACCCACAACTTCTAGCGTTTTTCTGTGCTCAAAATGCTTCGCAAAAAATTTGCCAAGCGTAATTTTGCATCGAATTTTTGAATAAATGTTCGATCATTACTCGAGTAAATAAGGTAATGAAATTCTGTACCTCTCTATGTATTCAAGTAAGGCATGCTGGGTCGAGAGCTGTCGTTCACATTTGTAGGCAATGAGGGTCTTGTCCGGTTTGAAGGATATGAATGCGCACCGATTGTATGCCCTCTCGTCAGGCTATAGACGTTAGTGTCCATGTTGTGTTTGTTTTCATTCTAAGGTGCATCAACACCTTATAGTGCAAAGGTGTGTTGCCTGACACAAAAACGTGCGACGACGTGCATACCCTTGATACAGTAAAAACCGCACGAAATCGGTTGTGAAAGACAGGAACTACGCAGCACAAGCGTGACAAAACCTTAGGCGGGGTTTTTTTTGCGGCAGCAAATTATATAACTATGACTAAAATATAAAACATGAAATTGTGATCTGGTTGGTAGAAACAGAGTGGCAGCACTGTGTAATCCGTCGCGCGCCCGCTTTTCTACAGCAAACTGGACATGTACAGGATTTTTTTTTTGACAAGAAGCCGTGCATCTGATTCACTAACGCATACGCACTCTCGCTGCACCAGCATTCCACGTTGGAGTGCGGCACAGGCGCTGTATCAGCCGCAAGCGTGGCACTGCTTTTTCGATGTGGTGACCCTCAACCCCGTTACCTCAGCTGTGTAAAGAATTGATTTCAGTCGCAGGCAGGAATAAGAGATGACCGGCTCGCGCGACCGAGACAAGACAACAAAACATCTAACATCAACGCGGTGGTGCCGCGACCCACGCTGTCGGGAAACAACGGTCAATGCAAGAAACGGCCACAAGCGGCCGAAAGGCATTTGCGTATCCGTGCGCTACGTTTCCGACGGCGGCCTCGCCCTCTCCCGTGGTCTGCCGACGCGCGTCCCGAGTCCCCGTACGGAGGACCCGGTGCGCGTGAGAGAGACCAGCGGGGAAACCGCCGTCAGAAGCGCAGAGCACGGGTACGTAAATCTAAAGTGCGTTAAACGTAAACGTAAAGTGTGTTATTCTAGGATGTCCGGTGAGTCTGGGGGCATTTCGCCGTTGCCTTGGCGTGGTTTCCCAAGTCTTCGCTGTAACGGCTCGCGCCGTCTAAGATCAGCGGACGAGCGCCGATGCCTCCCGGTCGATCCTAGTGGCTTGAAATGCATAGCGGCCATGGAGAGCCCCTTCCCCTATTTCAGCGATCGTCGCGGCCGCCCAACGCCGGCGAACGCTAACCGCTGCCAGTAAAAGGGCTGGGCACACGCTGACGGGTGTATGCCCCAGGGACCAGATGCGTAGTGCAGTGTGCTGCTTTTTATCGTAGTTTTCCACGTAATAAAAACCTGTACTATGAATGTTATCGCTTTCCTGTGAAGTGACTGACAACGCACACGCGCGGCGAGAGCCGTGGCTCACTCTTCAACCCATTTTGGCTGGAGTCCCTCGGCAGTTCGCTGCTGTCCGAGAGCAGTGAGAATGACGCCGGCGCGTTATTCTATATTTTTCCTTAGCGCTTAAGATTAAGGATGCCCGCAAGACATGTACACGCGCATTTTGTTTTTGTTTTTATAAATTTTTTATGAATTTATGAATTTTTACGAATTTTGCACAAGCCAGTGACCAGCTTAACACTGCACTCCGTTTTCCTCCAGCGTGCGTACTTCGCAAGACAAAAATTTGGAAAGGTGGAGCGGGTGACGCGCTATTTCCGCGGGCTGCATTTTTTTCCAACTTTTGGGGGGTTGCGCACGGCAAGGTTGGATTGTTTGTAAGTAATATTGGCTTTAAAACAAAAACTGCACTAAAATGGACGAACAGGTCAAAACAAATTTTGCGTTCAGCCATGAAAGAAAAAGTACGGAAAAAAATTGCGAAATCTCCCCAGACGCCAGATTGTCGCTAACTTTGACGCTCCCTATTCTCCGTATCTGTATTGTGACGAGCTTGTCAGTGATAGCGGATGTCGGCCGACCTGTTATGCGTAAAACCTATCCCTAAAATATCGCTTGTCTAGAAAGAAATATTAATTTATACAAAAAAAGATTGACTGCTTTTTTTTTTCAAAAATGCGTAAATTTAAAATCAAATGCGAAAGGAATCCCGCGTCGATTTTTCTCACATTGTGGGAGAAGAAACTCCCAAAGAGGGTCAAGACTACTGCTCAAAACATGTTGCATCATTTTGTTTGTGCCAAATTTATAAGCTGCTGGAAATCACGCTTTCGAAACGCGTTTCGGCCCGTGTGCTTGCTACGCTCGCTGCGTTTTCTGGCTTCCTCCTAAGCCGGCTGGAGCCCGTGAGCCCGCTTAGGAGGGCGCCCAACGCGAAAACCGAGCGATAGAAGCTCAAACGCTGCACCCACTTGGTGTAAGTAAACGGCCACGGCAACGTATCACGCGGGTAGCATTGACGTTGTGGCGCCAAACAAACGCCGGAGCGAACCGTAGCGCAAACGCGGCGCAGTGCCTCTGTGTTGTTTTGGGAGAAACTACCAAATCAGGTGACAAAACTGTCTTCTCACGTGACTTTAGGTCCTGGCGTCACGACCCTTAGGTGAGGCAGCAGGAGCGATTAGGTGATTTGGAGCTATATGTTGCAAAATAACCTCACCCACGCGCAGTGGCCGGCGAATACTTCGCCCCACCGTCTCCTAAAGGCCGTTCACACGGCGGACATGTCCGTAGCCGGATTGATGACGTCTTGTGACGTAAGCGAACGGTCCGGATAAGGAAAGCATTCACACGGAGGATAACGTAAGCAGACGGCAGCGCGGACGGACGGAACATACTCTCGACGCAATAGACCGGTTGTGCCCGGAGAAGAAAGCGCACACACGTTCGAGGGTAGTTGCAAAAAAGGGAGGTCGACCGGAAGCAACGGTACGCGGTATAGCGGTAGCGTTAGCCGAACTCAAGCAGATGAGCTCTGTAGGTTGCAAACGTACCTGCTGGGTGAGGCCGTACATCTCTAAGAAAATTTGGGTGTCCACAATTCGCTAACTGAAGGAAGTCCTGAAAATAACCTGAGGAATACCGCAGGATGCTCCGAGTGAGCCATGACCAATTTTAAGAGCTCCTGTCGCAAGTAGGCCACAGGATTTCCCGCCAAAAGACTGGAATGAGAAGGTCGTTTGATCCAGCGACACGTCTGCAGGTCACGTTATGCTGCCTCGCTGCAGGTAAATGTTTTGCAATGCAAGAAAACGTCATTAACGTAAATATAAGGGTCGTATCTCCAGCTACTCTTGGAATTTCACATAGTGATAATGCTGAGGTAAAACAAGGCTCTTCCTTACACGCGCAGCTGAGATAAGCGATGCCTTGTTTCTCTTATTTCCCACGCGAATCTCGCCGCTTCCTTAGCCGCCGACTCCGGCTTCAGAAGTCGAGTGTAAACAACATCATCCGCGAGATTTGTGCAGAAATCTACGATGAACTGAAAGGCGGAAGTTCGAGACTATAAGGCCTAAGAAGATAGAAGTGATGACAGCGTTTGAAAAGAATTGGAATTCTATAAACTGTGTTCGTGCCATAGATGGCAAGCACGTGCGCATTACCAGGCCGAAAAAGTCGGGTTCAATATATATAACCTACAGGAAAACTTGCAGTATTATTTTATTGGCGGTCGTGGATGTCAGCTACAAGTTCCTGTACATCGATGTCGGAGCGGCTGGATCAAAGGGAGACGCAGGAGTTTGGCAAACTACCCCACTGCTGAACGCGATCCTCAAAAGCACTTTGGGTCACCCAGGACAATTCAAAGTGGCCAGTGCACCTGTCTCTGCTGCCTCCTGTACCAGTGGGGGTTGATGCGTTCCCTATCGAGAAAAACTTCATGAAGCCTTATAGGGGCACTACTTTCACCCATGGGCAGAAAATATTTAATTACAGGTAAATTTTGGAAACATCTGCTTAGAGCACATTGCGTTCACAAGGATGGTATCAGCCACATGTAGCGCATGCAGCTGTCACGTCGCGAGGGGCTGTGTTTCTATCAATAATAAATACCACCGGAAGAAGCAACAATATAAACAGTACTCCATACCTGCAGTGGTATTTAGCTCAGTGCCTGCGCAAGTAAGATAAATTAAGAAGTGATCGTGTGCTTCTTTGCTTCTCTTTCCAAGCTGTCTTCGCTGTCGTTTGCTTCTCTTTCGAGGCTGTCAAGGGCACGACGTCTAGTCGAAAATGCGTTTGGCATCCTTTCCAGTCCATTTTGGTGCTCCATTTAGGTGACGAGGTTCGCTCCAACGTTTTAGCTTTCTTGGCGGCTAATCCACACGCTAGCACGCGTATCGTTAGTGCACAGTTAGGCGTGTGGAACTCAACTTTCTGGAGAATTTTGAATACCGTTGAACTGCACCCCTATCATATGCAGTTGCATCAATTCATGGTGTCAAAGGACCACCAAAACAGACTCGATTTGGTGAAACGGCTTTTGATTCAGCAGGGGTCAGGATCCTGAATTTCTCACCAAGGTACTCTGGAGTGATGACGCGAACGTTTCGCAAAATTGCCAAGTAAATATCCACAAAGGACAGAATTGGAGTGACCAAAACTCCCACTGGCCTAAAAGCTTCCGCCACCAATATCAGTGGTGTTTTAACGCTTGGTGCAGAATATCTTACACCACAATCATTGGCCCAGTGTTTTTTAACAGCTCTCTAACCGCCAAGAGGTATGTGACACCCTCAAAGGCCCGGTTGAAGACTGCTGCAACATGCCACTAACCCTGCTTGACGCAATGTGGCATCAGCACGACGGGGCCCCAGCCCATAGCTGCAGTCAAGCTCGAACATGGCTTGATGTTACCCTCCCAAGGCAATAGATAGGGAGAAAGCGGCATGTCCTGTGGTCGGAAAGGTCACCCGACTTCAACTCTCTGGACGTTTTCTTGTGGGGCTATATCAAGGATCGCCTATACACGACGGAAACCACGACTCCAGAAGCCTTACAGGAGAAGATAACCAACGGTGCTCAGGGCACCGGCAGCAAGCCTTCTCAGAAAATCGCAGTGTTGCATTGCTGCAGATGCTGACCTGTTCGAGCACTCGCTGTGAAAGCCCATGCAAAATAAACCGAAATTCAGAAAAAGACTGTGTCTGACCATTTAAGATAATTATATTCTACCCTTTTCTGAAAGATCGGTATTTGCAGGCATGTTCAATTTGTTTTCAGCTATCGCGAAATTACGGCCCTGTTACTGCCGGCAGCAGCAGCGATAACTACTGCGTCTGCTTATCGCTTTAACCAAGCGTCGCGAGTGTAGCACATCCGTCGCGTAAATGGCACGGCCAACGCCTACGTCGCTGACCTGTCGCGTTTTAGGCGGCAGCGCGCCTATTGCTGTTCGTTCGCGGAACGTTTACGGGCACTGCACTTACGTCACGCAAGCGGGCATGACACGTGGTTTTTTTAAGTGCGATGCACTTTATAAGCGACCCTGAATCCGCCGTCCGCATTACTCCTCCTCCTCTCCCCTAGCAACGGCGCGAGGAGCGGAGAGGAGCGTCTGTAGCAACGGCGCAGCGACGTCACACCCACGTGACCCGCGCGCGCTCCGCCTCCCGCGCCGTGGCTGCGCGCGCCCGCGCCGGCTCCCGCCCCGCTCCTCGCGCCGTGACGTCACACTCCCACGTGACCGCGCGCTGGCGCCTTTGCGTCTGCTCCCCCTCTCCTCGCGCCGTGACGTCACATGCTCTGCAGCTGGCGCGCCTCTCCCCCCGTTAGGTTTGCACTCACCCTCGGCGCGCGCCTCTCCCCTCGCCTGACAGCTCCCCCTCGCCGGTACTGCGCCTCTCAAGGCGATGGCAGAATTACTACGCCGTGTACTCTCGGCGCAAGAAATGCATTCGCACTTCCTCACGATTCCCTTCGGGGAGGTGGGGGCAATTTTTTTTACAGCGAGGCAGTACTTGTCTATCCCCACGAGTATTCATTCCGGTGAAGCAGATTTACTCGGCGCCCCTGCGGCGCTCCTCCTCGCCACCGCCGATACCGCTTTCAGGACTGTTATTGCTCTCGCCACCACCTATGCCTCTTAAACAAGCCAAGCAATCAGCTGATAACAGCAGTAGTACCCTTATCAGGTGTTACCAGACCAACTTGCCTGCTTTCTACGCCGACGTGAGCACATACATGTTATTCAGCATGAAACGCTTTCCGCGCGACATTTTCGTCCGTGTATTTTACGCCTAAGCACACACCCATCACCGGTTCACGGTTTATGCGTGCACTGGTTGGGGATGGAAGCAGGTGGCCTGCATAAATAGCTAGCTTTCATGCCGCTACCGATGACATGCGTGTTGTACTCGCGGGCAATTTAAACGTTTAAATCTCGCGGCTCCATGCAACTTGCCAGATGTCCTCAATGGTCGATCGGTTTGCGTTCGGGTCGGTGTTACACAGACAGTGACATGCCTACGACACAGGACATAAACAGACAGCCACATGTCTGTCTACTAGAATAAAGCTCGAGTCCTTCCAGGTTTTAACTCCCTATGGACAGACGCGTGTCGTTCGCTCGGAGGGACAGCGGGAATCGAAGGGGTGTCTGCCGAACAGAAGCGCGAATGGGTGAGAAAACAACAGAAAGCCGCTGCGGCCGCCGTTTCCACCGCATGGGAATCTCTCCTGGACGAACGGCAACGTCCACGTGAGCCAATATTTCTTGATCAGCTTAAGGCTTTCAGAGCGACAATTTTGCCGGTGCCTTTGTGTTCTAAGCACGCTCACGTAACTGGTTGCCGGTTAAATAAGCCACGAGTTGGGAGTGAAGAGAAGGAGGGGGGGGGGGGGTCGAGTACACGCAGATATAGGTTTCATGCCCTCACTGATGACATATCCGTTGTGCTTGCGGTAGGTTTAAACGTTTACGTCCAATGTCGCAATATGAACTTTCCGGTGTCTTCAGTGTTCGAGAGGATTCGGTGGGTTTGTTACGCAGACAGTAAGATGCCTACGACGAGGAAATAAAACAGGCTACTCCACCTATATACACTAATATAAATCTCGAGTCCTTCAAAGTTTTATTGGGCTTAGTGTGAATTGCTCAGGGACGCGAGCTCCCCGAGGTGATGCTGCATGTCCGACCCAGCCTGAAAATCCTGTTTACTAAGACGACGAGACGCAATTTGCTTGACGTAGATGTTTACGGTGTCACTGTGAGCGCTCTAATAGATACCGGTGCCGGTATCTCCGCCATGAGCTCCAACCTTTGCCGCCGCTTTCTTAAGGTCCTGACGCCTGCCCCATCTCCTGTCGTCAGAGTGGCCGACGGCCGTGCGCCCACCGTCGAAAGACTGCACCGCTCGGTTGGTGTTGGTGACCATCAAAATCCTGTTGTGTTCACCGTTCTCGACGCATGCCCCCATGAATTTCTAACCGACAACGCCGCGCTTATTGTCTGTGCCACCAGTATTCTTCGTCTTGACCTGCCGACAGGTCCGACAGGTTGCCGACACCAAGCTCCAAAACCGCCTCTGCTCCACAAAACATGTCCGCTTGCTTCTTAACACAATGTTTTACGTCCCTTTGTCACCATGGCCACCAGTTCCGGACGGTGACTACGTCGTTTCACCTATAACCGACGTCCTCCTCCGACACCACGTGGTTCTTCCTTACACTGTCGTCACCCTCGCCAACAACCAAATCAGCTTGCCTTTCTTTAATTTTGGTTCTTTGTCCTAAGTTCTCCCCGAGCGGATGTCGCCGGCCACGATTTTCCCCCTGAACGAATGCCAAATTTCTGCCGTGTCCACTGACGCCTGCATGGTTGCGCCGAATGCTTCCGGAGGATCGTTGGCCCACCCTTGGTGACATCGCAAAAATGATAGCCTCGGACCATCCTTCGTCACAAGCTCGCGAGTTGCAGAGCCTGCTTTCGTTGTACGAGACATATTTGATTTGGACGATCGCCCTGTGGGACCGACATCGACGATAACCCACCGCATCAACACCGCGAATGCGAGCCCCATCCATCGGTGACCATACCAGGTCTCTCACGGCGAACGCTAAATCATTCAAGATAAAGTCGATAAAATGCTGAAAAAGAATGTATGATGATGGTTGGTGTTTAATGGCGCAAGGCCGACGAGGGCAAAGAGCGCCAGAGAAGTTATTTAATAAAAACAAGTGATTACCACAAAAGGTAGGTATAAAATGTGTAAACTGCACATAGTAAGATCAATAAAGATAATGGTGATGGCTGGTGTATAGGGCCAGATGTGATTACGCATGATAGGAAATGAGGTTTAAAAACTTAACATCTAACAAATATTTAAAAACGCGTTTCACAGAAACCATGGCATCGTCACCTAGAAACAGAGATGGGTGTAGGGGAATATGTTGTCTGTAGAGTTCTCTGAAGTCTTTGTGTCGTGTTGTGTCAAGTGCCTTGCATTGTATGAGTATGTGGACTACGGATAGGCCCTCCCCACACCTGCTACACAGGGGTCTTGGAGATCCCGTGAGCAGGTGCGAGTGCGTTACATGCGTATGGCCTATCCGTAACCTAGCTAAGGTAACTTCAATGTGCCTGTTGTGTGAGTCAGTAGTGTATTGTCCCAGGTGTGGTTTTATTACATGTAACTTGTTATCTGTCTGTTCACTCCAGTGTGTTTGCCATGCGTTGCGAAGTTGGTGTCTAATGTGTGGCTTCATGTCTGTGTACGGCACTGTTGTTATGTCCACTGTATTCAAGAGTGTACCAGCAGTGGCCATTTGATCTGCGGTTTCATTCCCGGCTATTCCACAGTGGCCAGGAACCCAACATATTGTTATTCCAAGACTTGAGGCGTATGCCGACATGAGGGCCTTAAAAACAAGATTGATTACATAATTTTTGAGCGTTTTCTTGACAAAAGTGCACGTACAACACTAAGAGAATCTGTAAAAACTATGGACTTTGGAATTTGATGTTGGACAATGTGGTCTAAAATAAGTAAAATGCCGTGTGCTTCAGCCGTAAAAATGCTGTTGTGGGAGTTCATTCTTTTACACATGTTGAGGTTTGGCCCATGCGCAGCACAAGACACAGCCGTAGCTGTCTTTGATGCGTCGCAGTAATACTCTGTGCATTGATACTTCTCCTTCAGGAAGAGGAAATGCTGAATAATGGCTACCCTTGGTGCCCTGCTTTTGTCAAATTGCAGAAAGGACAAGTCACAACAAACTGCACGGAGTTGCCACGGCGCAATAAAATCCGTAATGGGTGTGTTGTGGATGTGTGAAAATGACACAGCCAGCTCAGAAGCTTCTGCCCTCTCTCTGAGAGGGAACGGCAGGGAAATAGCTGGACGATTTGCAAAGAGCTGCTCTGATGACGCATCATGAATGGTTGAATTAAAAGGATGATTTGTCATAGACCTGATTTTAGAGGCATACAACAAGTTAGTGTATGTCCTCTGGTAATACAGGGACCATTTGTGACACTCTGCATAGGGCCTTTCAACGCGGCTAGTGCAAAAGGCACCACAGGCAAGCCGAAGCCCCAAATGAAGCACCGGGTCAAGCATTTTTAGCGCAGTCTTCGTCGCGGACCCATAAACAACACTGCCATAATCCAAGCGAGATCCTACCACTGCAGTATAAAGCCGCAGGAGGAGCTGCTTGTCAGCACCATAAGATTGGTGTGAAAGGACTTTAAGAATGTTCATTGTTTTTAGGCATTTGTGTTTAAGGTGTTTCAAGTGAGGGGATAAATGTGAGTTTACTGTCGAATATTATTCCCAAAAACTTCTGCTCCCCTCTGACAGGGATTACTACACCATTAATAGAGATATCAGGGTCCGCATGAATTCCACGCTTCCGGGAAAACACAACACAAGTACTTCTTACAGGTTTCAGTTTAAAACCGTTTGTGTCCGCCCAGCCAGCAAGTTCTGTTCACCCCAAGCTGGACTTGGCGTTCACAAATTGAAAAGTTACACGACTTAAAAGATATTTGAACGTCATCTACACATACAGAACAGGAAATGGTTGGTGGCGATGCCTTCCGGAGCGAGTTCATCTTAACAATGAATAGTGTGCAGCTCAGGACACCGCCTTGAGGAACGCCATTTTCCTGCAAATATACATTGGAAAGTGCACTGCCAACCCTCACTCGAAAGGTCCTTTCCGACATGTAGCTAGCGAGGGTGTTCAGCATGTTGCCGGAGACACCAAACGACTTGAGGTCACTCAAGATGCCATACCGCCAGGCAGTGTCATAGGCCTTTTCCATATCAAAGAAGACTGTTATGCAAAACTGATTGTGGATAAAGGCATCTTTTACATATGATTCCAACGCAACCAGTTGATCGTTGGTGGATCTCCCAGCCCTGAAGCCAGCCTGGCAGCCGTCGAGAAGACCATTGTACATGAGTCTCCTATTGATCATCTTCTCGAACAGCTTACACAGGCAGCTTGTGAGGGCTTGTGAGTCAAATGTAATTGAGCCTTCTTCGAGTGCAAGGGCAGGACCAGTCGTTTTGGTGAAAAAGAAAGATGGGTCGTGGCGCTTCTGCATTGATTACCAGCACTTGTACAAAGTCACCAAAAAGGACATTTATCCGCTTCCTTGGATTGATGACGCCCTAGATTGCCTCCATGGTGCATCGTACTAATCTTCTATTGACCTTCGGTCGGGGTATTGGCAATTTGGTGCTGATGCCCCGGACCGCGAAAAGACCGCATTTGTGACACAGGACGCGCTTACCACTTCAAGGTCATGCCCTTAGGTCGCGAAGGCCGCAGTAATCAACATGATTAGTGGCAGTACAGGACATAGCTCCTGAACAACTATTAAGAGTGCCTGCAATACGGCGCCTTGTGCCTCAATGGCTGCTAGCTGGCGGTTCAACACGGCAGCTATAGTCTCGAGCACAGCTGTCTGGCGCTCCTCTGTCGACGCAAGCCTGGCCAGCACCTCCTCCAGAGCCCTGTGGTGGCGGGCAGTCTCCTGCGCAGCAGTGCATACACAGCAAACATTTCACCTATGCTCCATTACACGGCATTCCTAAACTTTTTTATAGAACCTACAAGCATTACAGCTTGTAAGAAACAATTGTGATGTGGCAGCAGCAGCAGCACAGGTGAGGCTGTGTTTAATTTAAATCAGAGGTAAACTGGTTATGTTGGACTGTTTCTTTTATTTTTCCTCCTGCGTGCAGATGTCAAGATGAAAAAATGTTTGTGAAGAGCTACTGTGCATTCATATTGAAAGCATACACAAAGACACGTTACTGTCACATGATAAAAGATGCTTGTATAGGCATGCGTGAGGCAATGAACACAAACCTTCTTTCTTCTTCTTCTCCTCCTCCAGCTTAACAATGCGGGCGTAGCCTGCATTCATGCGCTTCACGAAATCCAGGTTGTGCCGTGAAACACGGCTTGCTGGGTCCCTGCAGAATGTCATGAAGTGTTTAGCGAAGAATGTACATAACTTGTTTTTGTTAGCAAGTGGACTGTGTTACACAAATGGCAGCAAGTCTAGCTCAGCCAAGAGTGCATGTTGTCATCTTGGGTTGCCTAAATACCCTACCCACTCGCATGGCTGCAGGAGGCCTGCCCTGGTGGAGGAGGTTCAGGAGTCGAGCTGCTGGAGGGAGGGCTCGGCGTGGCTCGGGAGGGCTCAGCCTGGCTTGGGCTGCTGGGCAGTGGAGGCGTGTGCGGGGGAGGCCTCTGCGGGAGAGGACTAGGAAGGGGAGGGCTGCGCAGGGGAGGACGGAGAAAGGGAGGGCTGGGCAGGCGATGACAGAGAAGGGGAGGCCTCTGCGGGGGAGGACTTGGAAGGGGAGGCGTGTGCGGGGGAGGGCTGGACAGCGCTGAGCTCTGATGGGGAGGGCTGCGGACACCAGGTGGGCTCCTAGGTGTTGCTGGCACTGCAAAAAATTCGAAGTACATTTCGAGCAAACATCTGCGCATGGCTGCTTAACACTAGCAATGTTGAAAATAACGAGCATGACATAGATATGGAATGTTTACATACCTGCCATGCCGCTGGTACCTGGCCTGTCCCACACGGATACCCGCGGGTGTCCTGCACCAGCAGCGGTGGCCCCCGCCTGATCCTGATCGCATGCAGCAAAATCATCCACCATTAGCAACATTATGTTCTCCACAAGCTACACAAATTACATCTGCTGTGTACGACTTGCGGCTAAAAAGAATGTACGTCTCTGTCTCTAGAATGGTTTCTAGAAGTCAAATCAGTGTGACAGTTAGGAGTTGGCACTGTGGTCACACCTGACTGCCGTCCCAATCAAAATGCTCGGTGAACTCGCTGATGTCCGCTTCCTCCACGCCAATCAGGGTAAGTATTCTCCCTGCTTTGCCCGGCACAGGCCCGGCGCCCGTGCGTCTGAAAAGGAGTGGAAGGCTGGGTATAACAATTTAGGAAAACAATTGTTGAAAAAAAAATGCCACTTTCCACGTTCACCCCTTCGCTATCTCTAGTGATAGATCTATGACAGGAAAGCCGGCTTGTAATAGTAAACACGAAAAGCAAGTGCGACGGACAAATAACGTGGGAAAGCGGTAACAGACAGTCCAGCATAGACTACAGTTTAGTATCCGAGACAGTATACGGAAGGCGCATATTCATCGAGTGATTAGTGAGAAGTTTAGGACAATAGTGAAAGGGAAACCTGCACCGATAACATCAGCGCCACAAAAGACTGCCGCCAGGAAAATAGGTTTGAGCAACCTTTATTGGAAAAAAAGCAGAGCAAAAGGTTTCCCCCCAAACAGCAGTGGGCCCGGACGGAATACCAATGCAACTGATAAACCTACGTGGACCTAAAAGTAAGGAATCGTTTATGAGGGCAATAGATAAGGTGCCAGAAACCAAACAAATACCAGAGGACTGGTTAGAAAGTAGGATGAATTTAATATATAAAGGCAGAGGAGACAAAGCCAATATTGATTCATACAGACCACTCACAGTAACGTCAGTGGTTTATAGATTCGTAATGCAGGCGACAAAATCAGAAATTCAAGCATGGATGGAAGAAAATGAAATACTTGGGGAACTGCAGAATGGATTTAGACAAGACAGGCGACTGGATGACAATCTGTTCGTGATAACGCAAAGCATTGAAATTGCGAAAGCACAGAATAAACCCCTATGGATTACGTTCTTGGACATTAAAGGGGCATATGACAACGTAAACAGAGAACGGCTGTGGAGAATGCTGAAACTCCAGGAATTAGATGACGAGTTAGTAAAGTTCCTTACAGCAATCTATAAAGACAATAGAGTGCACCTTACTTGGGAAGGACAGAAATGCGCCCAGCAGGTCAACATCCATCGGGGACTGAAACAGGGATGCCCTTTGAGCCCAATACTGTTCATGCTTTACATGGCAGGGTTAGAAAAGAAACTGGAAGAAAGTCAAGTAGGGTTTAGCCTAACCCATATGCTGCAAGGCGAAGTGGTACAACAGCATATTCCGGGAATGTTATACGCAGACGACATTGTTCTTTTAGCTGATAACCAAACCAATATGCAGCTGCTAATAAATATTTGCGGCCAGGAAGCCACTGACCTCGGGTTAATTTTCAGTGCAGAAAAATCAGGAATAATGGTTTTCAATGACGCTAGCACCGACATAGTGTCTATCCAGCAAGGCGAATTACGTATAGTGAAGGAATATAAATATTTGGGAGTGTGGATAAACGAAGGGGATAACTAAAGTACTCACGAGGAGCAACTTAAGGTTAAGGGAAAGCGAAACGCAGATATAATGAAGCATACAGCTCTGTGGGGGTATAACAAATATGAAGTAGTAAGAGGAATGTGGAAAGGAGTAATAGTTCCGGGTCTCACGTTTGGGAATGCTGTACTCTGCTTAAAATCAGACGTTCTATCATTCCTCGAAGTAACCCAGAGAACGGTAGGACGTTTGGCGATAGGCGCGCATGGAAAAACAACTAACGAAGCAGTTCAGGGAGATATGGGCTGGGCGTCGTTTGAAGTTAGAGAAGCTCAGAGTAAAATATGCTTTGAGATGAGGTTGAGGGGAATGGATCAACGAAGGTGGGCAGCTAAGGTTTTTAGGTACCTATACTTGAAAAGCGTGGACACGCAGTGGTTAAGAAAGACTAGAAGGCTAACGATGAAATACGGAAAGAACAGTGGGGAATCCAAAACAGCCAATGTAACCAAAAAAGAGGCAAGGCAGATTGAAACGAATAAATGGAGGGAAAAAATGGAAGCTAAAACTGCGTTAGAGATGTACAGGGCTGAAAAGATGAACATCAGAAAGGAAAATTTCTACGATAATACCCAGGGCAGTGCTTTGCTTTTTGAGGCTAGGGCAGGTAGCCTGCGAACTAAGAGTTTGTGACGAAGTATTCACAAAATGATGGGGTATGTGTGGTCTGCGGAAAAGAAACAGAAACTATGCGGCACATAGTGTTAGAGTGTGAGGGTATCCATCCAAATCTACATGAAGGGAATATTGGGCTTCCAGAAGCCCTAGGATTTAAGGGTATCAGAGAGGAAGTTAACTTCAAGGCTGTCGAGGGGACGAAAAGATTAGAATGCTGGTGTACGAAAAGCAGAGAGGGGAATATTGCCTAGGACAGTTACCACCTGTAACAGGGAAAAGAAAGTATTTCGGGCCTAATAAGCTTTAGTGCCTGCCCTAAGCAGCGCTAGTATTGAACCAAGAGTGTAAAACATGGTTATATTAGTCCTTTTTGGTAAGATGACATGTCATCACCCCGCTTCAAAGGGGAAACCAATAGGAATAATCATCATCATCGGAAAGCAAAAACACACTGCGCTACAGTTTACCTTATTTACGTACAGTCGCCAGCAAAAGTTTGCGGGATGTGCAGCGCGCGGCCGAGCGGCGCAAAACTGCATCGCTGCGCCATCTGCAGCCAGCGGGCGCCGGGTCGAGGCTCAAGGACCCGCCGCGGTGGCTCAGTGGCTAAGGCGTTGCGCTGCTGAGCACGAGGTCGCGGGTTCGATTCCCGGCTGCGGCGGCCGCTTTTCTGATGGAGGCGAAAAGCAAAAACGCCCGTGTGTACGAGATTTCGGCGCACGATAAAGATCCCCAGGTGGTCAAAATTAATCCGGAGCCCTCCACTACGGCGCGCCTCATCGCCTGCGTTGCGTCGGCGCGTTAAACCCTACAATCCATCATGATCCATCCGAGGCTCAAGGAACTGGCGTGCTAGGCGCGCTTTGCCCATGCCTGTCCTTTGTTTGTTACCGGACATCTCTGATCACTCGCTTGCCCGTGGCATGCTTTCGATATTAGCGGCCGCCGCTGTGGCGCCGCGTGACCACCGCCGTCGTTCTCCTATAACTGGTGCTAGAAAATACGTAGCCCGCGGCCGCCGTTTTCGCGGTGCGCAACGTTGTCTGGACAAATCTTATCTTCCAGGTGATGTGATGGTCGAAGATTAAATTTATTTTACAGGAGCTATTTATGCTACCTTCTGACGAAAACGGCGTGCGTCGACGGGTTTTATATAAAAAAGTCGCGTCGCCATATACAATCTTGCGGCAAAGCAAAGTTTCAGGTGAATGATCCTGCTCTCAATCTAACGTAGCTATCGTACAAAAAAATTATACTAAAATGGGCTGCGAGGACGACGTTAGCATTGCGCCGAATCACATTTACTTGTTGTAGTTAGTTTATAGTGAGGCTGTAAATTATACAGAATTACTATCTGCTGTCAATACATGACAGTCTAAAGAGGAGCTATAGTTACAAAAAACGGCTGAAACTCTTGTTTTGTCGGATTTATCCCAAAACAAATTACACAATAATTAGCCACTGAGACGACTACAATGTTTCGCGACCGCGTTTCAGCCCCGTGTTTGTTTTGTAGAATAGAACGTTAGTCCGTATTACTTCCATTCATCTGAAAAACTAGAGTCAGCGCAACTCTTACCAACAACCTGTTTCTCTTGTGAACTTCTTGGATTCCGCCTAGCTCTACTTATCCTTCACCACAGAGAGGTAGGGCTATGAATTTTTTCCCATTTATTTTCGCATAAACTTAGGTGTGTTGATGGAGAAAACGTTGATGGAGAAAACGAGAATAGTTGATGGAGAAAACGATATATTTACAATGAGGTCCTTGCTCAAAAAAAAAATTTATAGGCCGACAACCTTGTGCGCAAATTAATAACCGGCGAAGTTGCCTTCGGCAGAAATCACTTCGGCGATTATCCGCGGCATCGACTCGTACAGAGCCCTAACAGTTTCAGACGCAGAGCTTAGTGCCTCTCATACTTGAATAATATGCCACATAGCATCTGCGTTCGGGACTCGCAGATTACGGGTAGCGAGACGCCTTTTCATCAAACCCCACACATTCTCTATCGGGTTCAGGTCCGCGCAGCTCGGAGGCCATATGCTAGCCTCAGCACTCCGCAAGAGTCCTGACTGGCTTCAGCCGTACGCGCCGTGTGCACAGAGATGCGGTCATGCTGCAGCCAGTAGACACCATCCGGAAAGGGGCCGTGAGTGCGTAGGGCACCAACTTGTCCTTGATAATGTCGCAGTACGACTGGGCATTGAAGGTCCCAATTATTCGTGGTAGTGGGCCAAGTCCTTCTTTATTGATGGCTCCCCAGACGGAGACGCTGCAGCGGCCACTGGACAGAACACTTTTTGTGTACTCCGGTAGGTACCTAATAACAGAGCGAAGAATTACTAGACATAGCATGGGAGAAAGTAAAACTTTTACCTTCAAAGATAATAATCGTTCTAACAAGCCGGGGTGCGCGAACAAAACGCTGAAAACTAAAACTGTTATGGCTCTTTACTGTATCGGAAAACAAGTGCTACTGAGAACATTTGCTATGGTAAAAGAAAAAAATTCAATGTAGCAACAGCGCTCCTAAGGAGTATGTAAATGGCTCTCATTAGCGGTTGGTGAAACAAATGCAGCGGTAATTTACTTAATACTTATTTGTGCATTAAAATGCTCGCCCAAGGCACAACAAGGATCTCTATTCTTCATTTTAGGGTTCTCGTTTCCATCTCACATTTTTACAAAGTTGTGTCAAAGACGTCCATTCGAGCCATACCTGCAGTTCACAGGCCACCAAACACGCTGCTACTGATCCCAACGTGCGGAAAACGTTGATTCATCTGTAAAGGTGACTTGGCCTCAGTAATCGATAGCCCAGGGATAATATGCTCGAGCAAACTAGAACCTCTGCAGGCGCTGTTTTTCGGTTAAGTAGGGCTTTTGTGCCGCGACGCAATTCTTCAATCTGGCTTCTTTGAGGCGCCTTCGAATGGTGTCGCAAGATACGTGGAGGCCAAGCTCTTCTTTAATTTCTTGAGCGGTCAAGTAGGGATTGTCTACGGCAGCGGTAATGATCAGATGATCTGCTGCTTCTTCGGTGGCTCTGGGCCGTCCACTGCGGGGGGCATCAATAATCCTGCCTTCATTTTCTTTGTATTCTTTTACTGCACGTACCACTGCCGACTTAGACCTCACCGTAAGGCGGCATATTTCCTTTTGGGGCACCACTTCCAAAAACTGGTGGACGATATGTCTTCTTTGGTCCTCTGGAACACGGGGCGGCATGGTCCCAGAGCACGCACCAACATCAATTGCGGTAGCTAACGAGATGAGCGGCGAACGGCAATTCTGGGTCGTCCCAGAGCACGCACCAACATCAATTGCGGTAGCTAAAGAGATGAGCGGCGAACGGCAATTCTGGGTCAGCTGACAGTTTATCGGCGCTTAGGTTAAAAATTAGAATATAATTCGTGCTCAACCTACAGTGCCTGTGGAAGATAAGATTTGTTCAGACAACGTTGTGCGCTGCGCAAACGGCGGCCGCGGGCTGCGTGTTTTGTAGCACCAGTGATAGCAGAACGATGGCGATGGTCACGCGGCGCCGCAGCGGCGGCAGCGAATATCGAAAGCATGCCACGGGCAAGCGAGTAATCAGAGATGTCCAGTAACAAATAAAGGACAGGCATGCGCAAAGCGCGCCTAGCACGCCAGTTCCTTGAGCCTCGACCCGGCGCCCGCTGGCTGCACATGGCACAGCGATGCAGTTTTGCGCCACTCGGCCGCGCGCTGCACATCACGCAAACTTTTGCTGGCGACTGTACAAAATTGGTGTTGCTGCTCGTACGCAGCCATATATTCAGAAAGAAAATACCCCTTCCATTCCTAGGGAAGGTAGCATTTCTGTTAAGGTACCACAATAACGGCATCACATTAGGACATCAGTGCAAAACTAGACTCACCCCATGGTCCCCCGGTAGGCCAGCCACGCCTTTTTTTCTCCCGCCTACAAATGGCCTTCCACTGTCCTACGGTTTTCGTGGCAGGCCCTTCGTTGTTCAGGAGGCGGGTGACCTCCTCCCATAGCCACCGTTTCCGCTCCACCGTGCTCCTGTCGCACGACTCCGCTAACATGATAGGGTGTTCCTCTACAAACTGAAGAAACTGCACCTGCGCCTGCGTCACGTTATGGCCCAAAGTGAAGCCCTTATGAGACGACATGGTGCAGTTTCCCATTCAGTCTGTACTGAACCGCCAAATAAAGACGTTGTGCTATGCTATTTGTTGTGCTATGCGCAGCGCCGCTCGGGGCCGGAAAAGTAAACAAAGTTGGATAATAAATACGTTAACTTGATTTATTCGCTAACCATACTGGCAATGAAAATAGATAAACAAAACATTTTGTTATATCCAAACAATTTTATTAATTTCGCTGTGGCAGCATTTCAAATTATGAGATTGTCCACGAAGGCGCTTGACACGCACTTCCGGCACATGACGTACTACCCGCGCTCTCCGAGGGCGGGGCAGTGGCGATTTTTTATGTCATTTTGACGCCACGATCATCCGAAGCGCATCGGATAGCAGAATTCGGCCGCTGGTGTCATCTCGTTGGCGTTGTGAAACCTGCAACAGTCCTTCGTAAACTGGCATCATTCATTACAGTGCACTTTGGTACCCAGAATATCGGGTACGGTGGAGGGGGGAGGGGTGAAACTTGCGTCAGATGCCCCCCTTTTTTTGGTTCTTTGGTGAGGCTATTTTAGTCGTGGTTCTTGCGCAGGACGTTTGAGAGGATACAGGGGTGAAACACTGCGCAGTGCGTTCTCTGCAAATGCATCACGTCGTTGGCCCTGAAAGGAGCCTTTTTTGGGGGAAAAAAGTAGCCGAAAGGCAAGCTTTGTTGGCCTATGGCAGGAAACGTTCGGGCGATCCTGTGACAAAACCCTGAGCTTTGATTTCGCAACACTGAAGTTTTACGTGGGGGGGGCGGGGGACTTTCACAAGTTGCAGAAGGCTTGCTGTACCACTCCAATGTGTGACGACCGTCCCCTGGTCATCCACGTGCCATCAAAAATGACATCAATGTTGTTTGGCGGCTGAGCAAGGTCCCTGTACAAGCCCTTGACGACACACACAGTATCTGCTTCAGAGGCTGCTGCAGTGCCCCCGCAAACCTGGACCACTTTTTTCAAGTGCGCTTGGAACGTCTTGTGGTGTAGGCTAGCCTCTGCGGAATAAAGTCACCCCAGCACAAAAATCCAACAGAGCAGACACCCCCTTTCTGCTGCTTTCAATACTTTTCGAAGCCTTTATATCCACCTCAAAAGGAGTGATGTTGCCAGATCCTTCGGTCCTTGGTGACAAAAAATGCTCCACACGATGTTCGTAAACCCAGCACGTCACCTGGAGCCTCACGGCGAGTCTACTGCCTGTCAGCCGTCTCGAATCCGGCGCCGCCAGCCCGCACTTGCCGCACTCGAGGTGCGCAAAAAGGTCTTTCAGCATTGCCATATCCACTAACTAAAAATCTGTGCCGGATTCTACGTCCGAATGCGCCAGTCCACTTCAAGGAGGTCGAATTTCCGCTGCGTTGGTGATTTGGTCTCCATGCCGCGCTTGATCTCGACTGCGTGTTCCGTACGCGCGGTGCTCTCCTCCCCGTGTAATACCTTGTGTCAAGTCGACAATACGTGCTTGGAACAGGTCTGGATTTCCGAGGTAGTTGGTCAGGCAATGGGACAGGCGAAGCAATACGAGGCGGCGAACAATTTTCCTCCGGCTGAGTCGAGCGGCCCGAAGTCGCACTACGCGGGCGGACGACGCTTTCGCTTCCCGTACCCATGACGGGTCGTCCTCTTCAAACGTACGTCTCCTGCCATCAGTCACGAAAGTGTGCAATGAAATAATCCGAAGAAACCGCGAAAATGTCTACCAAAACTACCCTAAGCGAGTGCTGCGCCAGAAGAGCGGACTCCGTCAGACACGCATAGCAGACGCTATGATATCAAAAAAAACTGACGTAGCAGTCGCGCCGACCAATGGGAGGCGTCAGACGACGAACTCAAACAGCGCGCGCACGCTCCAGCCCATCGGCGGCCCAGAAGGCGCCTTCGGAAAACTGGAAAGGGCGGTCGTTCTACTGAAGCGACGCCATTTTGAGATTCCGTAAAATGCGCACAAAGAAACAAGCTTCAAAACAGGGCCAAGATGGCGGCGATCGGTCGGCGGCTTCGCCCGCGGCGCGCGCGGTAATTTCAAACAACTTTTGCCCGATTCGGGGAATTTCGTGACCCCCGAGGCGTTTCAAAACATGATTTTAGAGTATTTCCCGATTGAATTTAGCATTGATATTGTTAAGGCAGGTGCTTGAGGGTACAGTTATACCAAAAATTACGCCCACCTCCCCTCGCGCGAACCCTGGTGTGATGCGACGCTGAAGGGGGTTCCATTGTGCGTTTCCTTTAGGTCGATTACTCGAATTGCGTGAGCAATCGTCGGGTAATGCGAGAGAGAGAGAGAGAGAGAGAGAGAGAGAGCAAGCGTAGCGCGGACGATCGTCGACACTGAGAGACCGGCCGGAGCGCGGCACTGCGCTTTTATGTGAAGCGCGCCCGAAGGAGAGGAGACCGCGGAGAGAGAGGGCGCTGCACATGCGCACAGCGCGCTTGCGCCGCCCACCGGCGGAGTGAGAGTGCGCTGCGCCACGCGCCCGGAGATGTTGGGCGAGAACGTTCGCTATCGGAGAGAAGGCGAGCGCAGGAGAGACGCAGCTGTGCGGACGTGGACGACGACGACGCAGGAAGGACAGGGCCGCCGGCAAACGATGCTCCTCTCAGCGTCGCATCTAAAATTGGATTTCCTCAAAATCGGCATTTTGGCCATTTCTGACCACTCTAAGACCCGCGTCCCCCCTTAAAGACACGATGAAACGCCTAGACGAGGACGGGGTCACGCTCAACAGGAAGAAATGTAGTTCGGAGTCAAGTCTATCCGTTTCCTCGGGGTTGTCTTCAACGAGAACGGAGTGTCACCAGACCCAGACAAAGTCAAGGCGATCCAAAGTCTTCCGCCACGACCGGATACCAGCGGAGTACGCAGGCTACTCGGTATGGTCAATCACGTTGGACGCTTCCTTCTGCACCTCGCAAGCGTGACTGCGCCCATCCGAGCCTTGCTTAACAAAAACAGTGTGGACCTGGGGTGGGGATCAAGATACCGCATTTAAGAAGGTCAAGGAGATGCTCAGCCCAGACTGTTGCATAGCTCTATATGACCCGTCGTTTCCAACCATGGTCTCAGCGGATGCAAGTTTGTATGGTATCGGTACCGTGCTTCTACAAAGTCAACCCTGTGGTGCTGGACGCGCTGTCGCCTTCGCTTCGAGATCTTTGACTCCAACAGAAGCCCGCTACAGCCAGACAGAGGAGACATTGGCAATAACTTGGGCTATAACGCGGTTCGACCAGTATCTGCGTGGTCTCTTCTTCACGGTGGAGTCTGACCATCAACCCCTTGTAGCTCTCCTCGGACATAAAGACATCGATCAGCTGCCAGCAAGGATTGAGCGCATGCGCATAAAGTTGATGCGCTACCAATTTCAAGTAAATTACGTGCCGGGGAAGTTGCTGGCAACTGAAGTCACGCTGTCCAGAGCTCCCTGCCATACCGCTCCTCCCAAATTAGTAAATACTGTTGAAATCTTTATTGGGAATGTCTACAAAGGCTTCTTAGCACCAGTAGCAAGCCGCCTTGAAGAGATTCGACAAGCCCAGATCAAAGGCCTCGCTCATTCGTGGTCGAAACACCAAAGGGCTTCGTGCAAAGAAAACGCCGCCACTTGGTACTGTTCCAGCCCGACACGACGCAGGACTCTGCGTCACACGAGGGAGAAGAGTGAAGAGGACACGAAGAGGAAGAGAGTACGGGAAGATCGCCAACTTTGGCGACTCCTGGGACAGTTTCTGTTCCTGATTCGGCACGGTCTCCAGGCAGCTATCGCACGACATCTGGCTGAGTGGTCCGGCCCCCGCAAAGACTGAACTTATAGCGTTCGTGTGTACCCCGTTGTTAGAGTCTAAGAGGGGAGAAGTAGGTGCCGCTGGCAACTCTGACACGTGTGAGCGAGAGCGCCTCACGTGGAGCGCGTGCTCCGGGGCTGTCGGGAAAATAGCGAGTTCCATTTTTGCTGCTGAACGGGTCGGTCGTGGGCTCCGAACAGACTTCTTCTGACAGGATATATAGTGTTTTATGAAAGTGTTGGTGTAGTGTGCCGAGGTGGACACTTGTTGAAAGTGTTGTGCGAGTGTCTTAGCCTCATCTTCCAGTATGTCTCCTGTTGTACTAACCAAGGGCAGGCTGCGTGCCTGTTGTCCTTTTAGTTTTCGTATTCTTGTCGAGACTATTTTTGCCTCTGTACGAAGTGATAGAAGTGAGGAAGGTGCGCCAACTCTCCCTTTGCGCCTTACGATGCACTCGCTTCCCAAAAGCCTTGCCCCATTTAAATGAAATGAGATTATCTGACGTGGGGTACTGTCGAAGGATACCTCACGCCTTGTTCTGGGCCTCTCGCGCACGCCTACAGTCCTCATTCGACCATGGCCTCCTTGTGTTGTGCGGAGCACTGGAGGCCTGGGGAATGGACTTTTCGGCGGCATGAATGATGTGCGCCGTGATCAGTTGGGTAGCTTCTTCAACGTGTAGGATTCCTAAGAATGTGTGGTGTAGTTTGGATGTTTCTGTAAATGTACTCCAGTTCGCTCTAGGTTCATTGAACCTGTTATGGGAAGGTGAACTGTTCGGGCCTTTACCCAAGTATGTTAACGTGGTTGGGAAGTGGTCACCACCATGGGTTAGTGCCAACATCCCACTCAAGAGATGGAAAGAGAACTGCAGAACCAACAGCCAAGTCAAGGTGCGAGTATGTGTTGTGTCCTATATTATGGTATGTAGGCTTGTTTTTATTGAATAGGCATGCTCCCGAAGATGTTAGATATTTTTCGATAA
>CM023451.1:199204290-199267002 GCA_013339765.2 Haemaphysalis longicornis | reverse complement strand
AACTACCCTCGAACGTGTTGCGCTTGCTTCTCCGGGCACAACCGGTCTATGCGTCGAGAGTATGTTCCGTCCGTCCGCGCTGCCGTCTGCTTACGTTATCCTCCGTGTGAATGCTTTCCTTATCCGGACCGTTCGCTTACGTCACAAGACGTCATCAATCCGGCTACGGACATGTCCGCCGTGTGGAACGGCCTTTAGGAGACGGTGGGGCGAAGTATGCCCGGCCGCTTGCGCGTGTTGGTGAGGGTTTCTTCATTTTGCAACCATATAACTAATGTCTCCCATCAAATTTCACTCCACTTCTTTCATCGCTCCTTTCCTTAGCTGTCAGCGTCATCCTGTGCCCTCCTACGAGGGTTTCTGGTCCCCGCACTGGGCAGACTTGTATCCGTTGTTGTTGACTATTTGATCCTGGCAATTTTGGGTGGGTTTATCTTTCTATTGGTTGAGTATTGCCGGTACTGTAGATACCGAACCCCGCGGACCCCGAGCCCCCAAACATAAGCTGGATCCAACCGTGGTGATGTGTTTTTAAGGTGAAGGGTAGAAACCTCTAAACGGTGGCCGTCGGAGCCCAGGTCAAGCTCCGGCGGATGGGCTCCCTGGTCTAACCAGGCAGGGAGCTACGGGGCCTCTTCAGCTATCAAAGTTATGTTGTGGAAGAAAGTACCCTCGTCTCCCTGCTTTTATACTATGCTTTATGGTATTGTCTAAAAACCCCCCAACCGTGATCGGTCCCTGAAAAGGGGCCCACCGAAGTATCTGTTCCTCCGTTGCCGTCGTTAACCTTTCCTGAACCGGACCATTTTTCTCGATTTTCTTGTGATGGAATCCCTCAATCCAACCCACCCTCTTGCATCTCAGTCAGTCTTCTTGATCGCCAAGTATCTTGAAGCCATAGTAGGAAAATCGTATAAATGCAAAAAACAAAGGTCTGGTGAACTCCTAATTGAAATAAATGACAAGCAGCAGTTGCAAAGCTTCTAGCTCAGACTAGACTGGCTGATCTTGACATCAGGGTCACACCCCATCGGAGCCTCAACAGCTCGCAGGGTGTGATATCCGAGACAGATCTCCTGAACGAAACCGATGCGGATCTCCTTGGCCGCTTGAAGGATCAGGGGGCACTGCCGTGAGACGCATCACCATCCGCAGAGACGACAAGGAGATTCCCACCAAACACATTATCTTGACTTTCGACCGCGCAATTCTTCCACAATACATAAATGCAGGTTTTATCCGTTGCTCCATCCGTCCGTACATCCCGAACCCGCGGCGCTGTTTTAAGTGCCAGCGGTTCGGGCATGGTACGAACTCTTGCCGTGGCCGAACGACGTGTGCAAAGTGCGCGGCGCACGATCATCCGAGCGAGAACTGCTCAGCCGAAACTCTCACTTGTGTAAACTGCGGGGGCCGCATGCGGCATACTCCCGCAGTGCGAAAAATTTCAACTAGAAAAGAAAATCATCAACATCAAAGTCACTGAAAACATCACCTTCCCAGAGGCGCGAAAGAGGTTCGCCTCTTTCCCCCTGGGGAGGTACGCCGACGCGGCTCGCCGGGGGCGGAGCGGCGTCTCGTTTCACAGGGACCCAGTTCAGCGAGTCTGACTGGTCCCCTCCCCGCCCCCCCTGGGTTGCCTCTGGCAGCCCAACCGCCACCACGCCGCTTGCTGAGGCAGCAGCGGTTGTGGTGGCAACCTCTTCCGTCGGGACCGGTGCCGCTCCCGCCTCTGTCTCCCCGCCTCCAGTGCGTTGGAGGGTACAGAGGTGATGGACACCACGGGCCCGCACCGGCTCCCACCGCCACCGCACCGCCTGTGCCACCTCTGGCGCCCCGGACGCCCTCGGCGGTGGCGGCTCAAACGAAGGGCTCCCGAGGGGGGGCCAAGTCCAGGGGGCCCGGTCCGTCGGGCACCCCTCGGACATCGACGACGAGATGGATGTCGGGCCGTTCCTGCCTGCAACGCAGCGCAAGGAACGCGTCCCGACGCCAAAGCCTCCCGACAAGCCAAAAAAGGCGAGAGTCACAGCCCCGAAAGACGACACATAAACAAACACAACACACTCCAGTAGCTCTCACACTAAATAATGGGAAGAGAAACATAATTCAATGGAACTGAGAGGCCTTCTTAAAAATCTTGACGATGTATACGAAATACTGCATGCTAATCAGCCAAGTGTGATGTGTCTTCAGGAGACGCATTTGAATTCCAAGCACACAAATTTCTTAAATAGGTACATGGTCTTCAGAAAGGACAGGGATGGCTGCACACACTCTTTCGGTGGTGTAGCCATAATAGCCCGGAAATCCCTAGCATGCCACCCTGTCGCTCTCAACACCGTCCTTGAGGCTGTAGCAATACGCACAATAATTTTAATAGGTTGATAACGGTATGCTCCATATACATTCCTCCTGATGTCACACTTTGAGCTCTGACTTCGAGGCGCTGGTTGACCAGCTGCCCGAACCATACATCTAACAGGCGACCTTAATGCACACAACTCTCTTTGGGGCTCCTCCAGAACGGATGCCCGAGGTCGCCTGTTGAGAAGTTTCTTACATCCTCCGGAGCATGCCTTTTCAACAAAAAACAGCCTACATATCATAACTTAGGACACAATACATACTCTCATCTTGACTTGGCTATTGGTTCCGCAGTTCTCTTCCATGTCTTGAGTGGGGGTGTGGGCACGGACCCATATGGTAGTGACCATTTCCCCACTTCATTAACGTATATAGGTATAGGCCCGAGCAGTCCATCTTCCCATAACAGGTTTAATGAATCAAAAGCAAACTGGAGTACATTCACAGAAACATCTAAACTACACCACACAACCATAAAACACCTACACGTGGAGGAAGCCCCCCAACTCGTCACGGCGCACATCCTCGACGCCGCCGAAAAGTCCATTCCCCAGGCCTCCAGTGGGTCCCGCAGCCCAAGGAGGCCCTGGTGGAACGAGGACTGCAGGCGGGCGCGAGAGGCCAGAACAAGGCGTGGGGGTCCCTTCGCCGGTACCCCACGTCAGATAACATCATTTCTTTTAAACGGGCAAAGGCTTTTGGAAGCGAGTGCGTCGTGAGGCGAAAAGGGAGAGTTGGCGCACCTTCCTCACTTCCATCAACTCGTACACTGACACACATAAAGTCTGGACACGAATACGAAAACTAAAAGGACAACAGACACACAGCCTGCCCCTGGTTAGTACAACAGGGGACACACTGGAAGACCAGGCTAACACCCTTGCACAACACTTCGAACACGTGTCCAGTTCAGCACACTACACAAACACTTTCATGAAAACAAAAACATCTGTAGAAAAGAAGTCCCTGCGTGATAACAACAAGTCGCACACTTCTTACAATTCTCCTTTTTCAATTCATGAGCTGAAGGTTGCTCTGAGCACATGTAAGCCTTCAGCTCCAGGTGCAGACAAAATCACATACACCATGATACAACACCTACACCCAGACACTCTTGAAACACTCCTACATCTATACAACAACATATGGCTTTCGGGGCACATTCCTCGCTCTTGGAGGGAGGCTATAGTAGTGGCTTTCCTGAAGGAAGGAAAGGACCCTTCCTCTCCGCCAGTTATCGCCCCATTGCCCTGACAGCTGCCTGTGCAAGCTCTCGAGAAGATGATAAACAGGAGACTCGTGTACTTCTTAGAGTACAACGGTCTTCTCGAGAGCTGCCAGGCGGGCTTTAGGGCGGGGCGATCTACCAACGATCAACTCGTTGCGTTAGAGTCTATATATCAAAGATGCTTTCCTCCATAAGCAGTACTGCATGACGGTCTTCTTTGATCTTGAAAAGGCGTACGATACTGCTTGGCGGTACGGCATCCTTAGCGATTTGAAGTCCTTTGGCATGTCGGGTAACATGTGGAACACGCTTGCCAGTTACCTCTCTGAAAGAACGTTTCGCGTGCGAGTTGGAACTGCACTCTCTAGAGTTCATGTGCAGGAAAACGGTGTTCCGCAAGGTGGAGTTTTGAGTTGCACGTTGTTTATTGTAAAAATGAACTCTCTTCGGAAGGCTCTGCCACCAACCATTTCCTGCTCAATCTATGTAGACGACGTGCAATTATCCTTTAAGTCTTGTAACCTGTCTATCTGCGAGCGCCAAGTCCAGCTTTGGTGTTAACAAGCTAGCTGGCTGGGCAGATAGCAACGGTTTTAAATTTAATCCAGTGAAGTGTACTTGTGTTTTGTTTTCGAAAAGGCGTGGCATTCGGCCGGATCCAGACATCAAACTCAATGGTGTCTCAATTCCAGTCAGAAATGAACACAAGTTTTTAGGTGTAGTCCTTGACGAAAAGCTCTCGTTCATTCCACACAAAAAACAACTTAAACATAAATGCTTAAAGGCCATGAATATACTCAAGGTTCTCTCCCACTCTTCATATGGGGCTGACAAACAACTTCTTTTACGTGTTTTTACCAGCCTGATAGGTTCACGATTAGACTATGGAAGCGTTGTTTATGGGTCAGCAAGTAAGACATCCCTCAAATGCTGGACCCAGTGCTTCATCTGGGGCTCCGGTTGGCATGTGGCGCCTTCCGGACTAGCCCGGTCGAAAGCCTCTATGTGGAGTGTAATAAGTGGAACCTACAACGTCAGCGAGCATACACAGATCTTCTTTTGCTTTTAAAATTTCATCTATGCCACACCATCCTTTTAAATCGGCTTTTTATGATACGTCTCATGACTGCACTACTCCTAAACCGACCATCGTTCTCTGCGCCCTTCTCTTACAGAGTTAGAGAGGAAGCGTCAGAGCTTTCTGTCTCCTTTTTAGACACCATACAAAGTTCTCAAACAGATTTTATAGCACCATGGCATCTCCGCCCTGTATCATGCGACACATCTTCACACATGTAGATAAAAACCGAGCTCCCACATGTGCAATTCTGCAGCACTTCTTGTATTTGCAGAGAAGTATCAATTTTCTGAATTTATACGGACGCCTCTAAAACTGCCACCTCTGTGTCCTGCGCGGCGCATGGGCCCGGCCTTAATGTCACTAGAACTCTTAACAGTAATACCAGTATCTTTACGGCAGAGGCCTATGGTGTACTTCTTGTTGTTAATCATATCCTTCAAAGTCACATCCCACAATCCATTATATATACAGACTCCCTCAGTGTCGTGCGGGCGTTGTCGTCATCAACGTCTTCAAAAAATCACGTGGTAAATCTAATAGTCAAGGGTATTATGTCGTGTATGTACGCAAATTTGAACTGGTTCTTTGCTGGGTCCCTGGCCACAGTGGTATAGCCGGGAACGAAGCAGCGGATCGAATGGCTGCTGCTGCTACACTCTCGAATACAGTAGACATAACCACATTACCCTACACCGACGTGAAACCACACATCAGACAACAACTTCGCAAAACATGGCAAACACACTGGAGTGAACAGACAGACAACAAGTTACACGTAATAAAACCACACTTGGGACCATACACCACCGACACACGCAATAGATACACTGAAGTCGCCTTGGCTAGATTACGGATAGGGCACACTCATGCAACGCACTCGCACCTTCTCACGGGGTCTCCAAGACCTCTGTGCAGCAGGTGCGGAGAGGCCCTATCCGTGATCCACATCCTCATACAATGTAAGGCACTCGACATTACACGACGAAACACTTCCCACAACTACACACACGACATATTCCACCACACCCGTCATACTTCTTAGGAGACGAAGCCATGTTTTCTTTCAAACGCACCTTTCGAGTTCCTATCAGAAGTTCACTTTTTACAACTCATCTCATACCACCCATAGTTTTACCCCTGGTCCTATACACCAGCCACCTTTATTTTTTAACCACTCTTGTTCTTCACCCTGGCCCTTTATACCAGCCGTGCTCATAGTTTTTAACTGATTTTATTTCTTGTTCTCACCTCATCAAATCACTTTGTGTTTGGCGCTCTTTGCCCATATCGGCCTTGCGCCCAAAAAATCAAACCATCATCACCTAAGGGTCGTGACGCCAGGACCTAAAGTCACGTGAGAAAGACAGTTTCGTCACCTGATTTGTAGTTTCTCCCAAAACAACACAGAGGCACTGCGCGTTTGCGCTACGGTCGCTCCGGCGTTTGTTTGGCGCCACAACGTCAATGCTACCCGCGTGATACGTTGCCGTGGCCGTTTACTTACACCAAGTGGGTGCAGCGTTGAGCTTCTATCGCTCGGTTTCGCGTTATCGCCCTCCTAAGCGGGCTCACGGGTCCAGCCGGCTTAGGAGGAAGCCAGAAACGCAGCGAGCGTAGCAAAGCACACGGGCCGAAAACGCGTTTCGAAAGCGTGATTTCAGCAGCTTATAAATTGGCACAAACAAAAATGATGCACATTGAGTTTTGAGGAAAGTAGTCTTGAACCTCTTCGGGAGTTTCTTCTCCCACATGTTGAGAAAAATCGACACCGGATTCCTTTCGCATTTGATTTTAAATTTACGCATTTTTGAAAAAAAAAAACAAAGCAGTCAATCTTTTTTTTGTATAAATTAATATTTCTTTCTAGACAAGCGATATTTTAGGGATAGGTTTACGCATAACAGGTCGGCGACATACGCTATCACTGACAAGCTCGTCACAATTACAGATACGGAAATAGGGAGCGTCAAAGTTAGCGACAATCTGGCGTCTGGACCGGCGATTTCGCAATTTTTTTCCGACTTTTTCTTTCGTGGCTGAACGCAAAATTTGTTTTGACCTGTTCGCCATTTTAGTGCAGTTTTTGTTTTAAAGCAAATATTACTTACAACAATCCAACCTTGCCGTGCGCAACCCCCCAAAGTTGGAAAAAAATGCAGCCCGCGGAAATAGCGCGTCACCCGCTCCACCTTTCCAAATTTTTGTCTTGCGAAGTACGCACGCTGGAGGAAAACGGAGTGCAGTGTTAAGCTGGTTACTGGCTTGTCCAAAATTCATAAAAATTCATAAATTCATAAAAAATTCATAAAAAATTTATAAAAACAAAAACAAAATGCGCGTGTACATGTCTTGCGGGCATCCTAAATCTTAAGCGCTAAGGAAAAATATAGAATAACGCGCCGGCGTCATTCTCACTGCTCTCGCACAGCAGCGAACTGCCGAGGGACTCCAGCCAAAATGGGTTGAAGAGTGAGCCACGGCTCTCGCCGCGCGTGTGCGTTGTCAGTCACTTCACAGGGAAGCGATAACATTCATAGTACAGGTGTTTATTACGTGGAAAACCACGATAAAAAGCAGCACACTGCACTACGCATCTGGTCCCTGGGGCATACACCCGTCAGCGTGTGCCCAGCCCTTTTACTGGCAGCGGTTAGCGTTCGCCGGCGTTGGGCGGCCGCGACGATCGCTGAAATAGGGGAAGGGGGCTCTCCGTGGCCGCTATGCATTTCAAGCCACTAGGATCGACCGGGAGGCATCGGAGCTCGTCCGCTGATCTTAGACGGCGCGAGCCGTTACAGCGAAGACTTTGGAAACCACGCCAAGGCAACGGCGAAATGCCCCAGACTCACCGGACATCCTAGATTAACGCACTTTACGTTTACGTTTAACGCACTTTAGATTTACGTACCCGTGCTCTGCCCTTCTGACGGCGGTTTCCCCGGTGGCCTCTCTCACGCGCACCGTGTCCTCCGTACGGGGACTCGGGACGCGCGTCGGCAGACCACGGGAGAGGGCGAGGCCGCCGTCGGAAACGTAGCGCACGGATACGCAAATGCCTTTCGGCCGCTTGTGGCCGTTCTTGCATTGACCGTTGTTTCCCGACAGCGTGGGTCGCGGCACCAACCGCGTTGATGTTCGATGTTTTGTTGTCTTGTCTCGGTCGCCGCAGCCGGTCATCTTTTATTCCTCCCTGCGACTGAAATCAATTCTTTCACAGCTGAGGTAACGGGGTTGAGGGTCACCACATCGAAAAAGCATTGCCACGCTTGCGGCTGAATACAGCGCGTGTGCCGCACTCACGTGGAATGCTGGTGCACGAGAGTGCGTATGCGTTAGTGAATCAGATGCACGGCTTCTTGTCAAAAAAAAAATCCTGTACATGTCCAGTTTTGCTGTAAAAAGCGGGCGCGCGACGGATGACACAGTGCTGCCACTCTGTTTCTACCAACCAGATCACAATTTCATGTTTTATATTTTATTCATAGTTATATAATTTGCTGCCGCAAAAAACCCCGCCTAAGGTGTTTGTCAGCGCTTGTGCTGCGTAGTTCCTGTCTTTCACACCGATTTCGTGCGGTTTTTACTGTATCAAGGTATGCACGTCGTCGCACGTTTTTGTGTCAGGCAACACACCTTTGCACTATAAGGTGTTGATGCACCTTAGAAGAAAACAAACACAACATGGACACTAACGTCTATAGCCTGACGAGAGGGCATACAATAGGTGCGCATTCATATCCTTCAAACCGGACAAGACCCTCATTGCCTACAAATGTGAACGACAGCTCTCGACCCAGCATGCCTTAGTTGAATACATAGAGAGGTACAGAATTTCATTACCTTATTTACTCGAGTAATGATCGAACATTTATTCAAAAATTCGATGCAAAATTACGCTTGGCAAATTTTTTGCGAAGCATTTTTGAGCACAGAAAACGCTAGAAAGTTGTGGGTCAAACTTTTTTACGTTATGTCTCATGAACATAAAAAATAATAAACAAAAACATAAGAACTACTTGTACTTCCTTGAGTACAATGGTCTTCTCGAGAGCTGCCAGGCAGGCTTTAGGGTGGGGCGATCCACCAACGATCATCTTGTTGCGTTGGAATCCTTGATAAAAGATGCATTTGCTCATAAGCAGTTCTGCCTTACGGTATTCTTTGATCTTGAAAAGGCTTACGACACAGCCTGGCGATACGGCATCCTTAGCGACCTGAAGTCCTTTGGTGTGTCAGGTAACATGTTAAATACCATTTCTAGCTACATGTCCACGAGGACATTTCGTGTTAAGGTTGGGTCATCCCTGTCCGGGATACATGTGCAGGAAAATGGTGTGCCGCAAGGTGGAGTTTTAAGCTGCACATTGTTTATAGTTAAGATGAACTCCCTCCGAAAGGCATTGCCACCAACCATTTCCTGTTCCATCTATGTAGACGATGTTCAAATATCTTTTAAATCCTGTAACCTGTCAATTTGCGAACGTCAAGTACAGCTCGGTGTTAAGAAGCTTGCTGGATGGGCGGACCTTAACGGTTTTAAACTGAACCCGGGCAAAAGTACTTGTGTTCTGTTCTCCCGCAAGCGCGGGCTTAGTGCGGACCCTGAGATTGCTCTTGGCCGTGCATCTATTCCTGTTAAAAGGAACACAAGTTTTTAGGTGTCATATTTGATAACAAGCTCACGTTCATACCTCACGTCAAAGCACTTAAACATAAATGCCTAAAACACTAAACATTCTCAAGGTGCTCTCCCACCAATCCTATGGTGCAGACAAGGAGCTACTTCTCCGGGTCTTTACCGCCTTAGTCGGGTCCCGGTTAGACTACGGCAGCGTCGTGTATGGGTCGGCATCAAAAACCGCACTAAAAATGCTTGACCCAGTACTCCACTTGGGCCTCCGCCTTGCGTCGGGTGCGTTGCGCACTAGCCCGGCAAAAGTCTATACGTTGAATGTAACAAATGGTGCCTTGAGGACCAACGAACGTACATGGACTTGCTCTACGCTTTCAAAATTTCATCGATGAATAACCATCCTTTTAAACCTGTTTTTAATGATGCATCCACATCACTAGTGTTTGTAAATCGCCCGTCCGTTCCTTTGCCATTCTCACTTAGAGTGAGACAGGAAGCTTCGGATTTCAACATCTCCTTTTCAGACATTTACACATCTTCTTTTACTGATGTTTTACCACCCTGGCAGCTTCAACCTGTGTGTTGTGACTTGTCTTTCATAAATATTGATAAAACCAGGGTACCACAAACTGCAATTTTGCAGCACTTCTTCTCCCTGCAGTACAAGTATCAATGTGCAGAGTTTTATAGTGACGCATCAAAAACTGCAACCATAGTGTCTTGCGCTGCTCATGGACCAAACTTTGATGCATGCAGAACCATGAGCACATACACCACAATTTACTCAGCTGAAGCATATGGCATCTTACTCATTGCACAACACATTCTTGAACACAAAATCTCGAAGTCCATCATATATACAGATTCCTTGAGCGTTGTGCGCGCATTGGCATCATACAAGCCATGCAAAAACAGAATTGTCCATATGGTTTTCAACACTATCATGTCTATATATGCCCAAAAACTTGTTCTGGTGTTGTGCTGGGTTCCAGGCCATGCTGGAATTGCTGGCAATGAGGTTGCGGATCAGAAGGCCGCAGTTGCTGCACTCAGGAACACAGTAGATATAACCATACTACCACAGAGTGACCTTAAGCCACAAATTCGACAATACCTTCGTAGGAAATGGCAAACACACTGGGATGAACAGACAGACAACAAACTACATGTAATAAAGCCACACTTGGGACGGTACACATCTGACTCACACAACAGACACACGGAAGTCGCCTTGGGTAGGCTGCGGATAGGGCACACCCATGCGACGCACTCGTATCTGCTGACGGGGTCTTCTAGACCCCAGTGCAGCAGGTGCGGAGAGGCCCTATCCGTAGTGCACATACTAATCACATGCAAGGCACTTCACCCAACACGACACAAACACTTCAGAGAACTCTACAGACAACATATTCCGCTACATCCATCGTTTTTTCTAGGTGACGAAGCCATTGTTTCCGTGAAACGTGTGTTTGAGTATTTGTCAGAAGTCAAGTTTTTAAACCTCATTTCCTATCACGCATCATGAAATCTGGCCCTATACACCAGCCATGCTCATTGTCGTTTTGTGATTTTACTTTTGTTTTTGCTGATTTTACTTAGTGTTTAAGGTATCACCTCTCATATACGACTATTGTTTTGGCGCTCTTTGCCCCAGTTGGCCTTGCGCCATAAACATCAAACCATCATCATCAAGAACTACGCACACCGCCGCCATGGCTTTGCAATGTGACGCAAAATGCAGCGTTGTCGTGATTTACGGAACGTGTCGGAACCAGTGCGAGGTGGCAATAGTTCGACCAATAGCTGGCTGCCACTGTCACAGTGCGGGACATCAAAACAGACATGGCTGCCGACGCAGCAACCTGAGCGCGTTTTGCTTCTTTGTCTTGTGAATACATTATGTGCATTTAGTGAGAGTATCTTCCTCATCAATATTTAACGCATGCTTACCGATATATCTAATATCAGCGAGTCTGCCGCAATAACGTAGCCATGTCCTGTTTGAAAGGGAAGGAGAGGGAGAGAGAAAACACTTTATTTTCCAATCAAGTTGGCTAGGAACACAGAACGTACGCACAACCATCAGCGGCTAGACTTGTTACAAATTTGACATAATGCTGCAGCTAGTTCAGGGTGCGTTCATTGCGCAGGAAATAAAAACAAAATCAAACTTTAACATCAAACCGCCGGGATGCGATCATTACGCGGGTGCGACTAATATGCGAGTAAATACGGTACATCCGCTATAACTTCAACAGACGAACACGCGTTCACAATCAAGTGCCTTTGAAATACCTTCCTTAAACTCGAACTTAGACGTTATAAATTGCGTCAGGACTCTCGATAAGGTGTTAAAAGAAAACAACGTAAGACAATTTGCTTGCATTACGCTTATCAAGTTAGGGAGCAGTACACAAAATTAAGGCGCACAGAGGCCCCCCCGGCTTCGGCCTGAATAGCGGAACGGGTGCCTCTCAAGGCTTTTTCCTGCAGTATTCGGGGTCACAAGGAAGTCCGGCGAAAGCCATTATGAAACACTGAACTACGCCGCACGTGGGGGAATATTGCGTAAGGCAGGGAGGGGAGGTTTCCGGGTTTCCCCGCAACTCCGTTGGTGCGTGTCTCCTCCTCCGGAAGGCGACCCAGACAGCCAATGATTTCCTGCCAGCTGTTTTCGCCGCCTTTTCCGGAACTCTTCGTCCGCTATGACTCCGCCAAACGCAGCAAAGAAAACACAGGACGTGGGAGACAAGGAACAGCGCTACTTACAACTGAATTTTAATAGCAACAACTGGACACATAAACAGAAAAGAAGATAACGCTCAAATTCTTCCGCGAGCGTCGTCTCCTCTATTGTTAGGCGGCACCTTCTTCCACTTCCGGCCTGGCCGGGCGGAACAATGTCTTCGTAAACCGGCGGTTGCGGAAGTTGCCGACCGGCCTTCAGGAACTGGGAGCCAAGTGGTCCGTCGGTAGTGGGCGGACGTGATGACAGCTTGTTTATCTTTGCCGAGGACCCGTTTCTCCCTGAAGCGTTTGTTCTTGTGCGCTCTCACTTGTGACTTCAGGAACGTGCCTCCGGACCGGCCTCTCCAGGAAGGTTAGCGTAAAATCTGCGTAGGGCGTGTTATGCAACAGCGTATCGTTGACCGCGATCGGAGTTTGGCGGCCGGCTTTAGGCGGCGCTCTTTTCCGGCGCTGCTGGGCATATCAGCAAGATCACGGACGCGCAGTTTGGAATGCGCCGTACCTACTGAGCGAAATGCGGAAGGAATGATTCTCGTGCTCTTGTGTATTCGTACGGTATGTGTCCCAGGTAAACAAGGAAGTGTGTGCGATGCCTGTTGAATGGTATCGTGGTTTACGTGTGTTAGGGCGCACACGGCGAAGCGGAGAACCAGGCTCAGGGACACAGTTCATTGCGTCGGCGCTTGGAGCACCTTAAGTAATCTTGGTGGTGGTGTTGGCGACACCGCGGACCCCGAGCCCCAACATAAGCTGTAACCTACCGTGGTGATGTGTGGCCGTCAAACGGTGGTCGCCGGAGCCCAGGTCATGCTCCGGCGGGAGACCTTGGGTCACATCAAATGAGTCAACCTCACTGAGACAGCTTTTTCCCGTGACACCATAGATACTTGAAAACTTCGAGTCTCTTGCTACAAGTTGTACATGGCGCACATGTGCGTCCTTTGTTCGCAAGACAAACTCCTTTTCATTGCATTTTTTCTGAATGTCATCGCGAGTTGCCATACAGAAACGGCAAATGGGGCCAGACGAAAGCATGTACGAAATGCCCCAAACTCGTGACTTGACAAGTTGTCACCTGAGAGATACAGGAGCGGGCCTTTGACAATTTCTTCACCTAACGCAACTCCATTTACTTCTAGCTCATGGAGATCTGCCAGCAGTGGCTTCATGATCTTTTGCAAACCAAATTTTTTTACCAATGAGGCTTTTGCTAGAAGGACAAGGCATTTGTCGCTAAGCTTTGACCGACACATTGGCGAACCATTCAAGATAGTCAAGTAACCAGCCAGAACTTTATGCTTGCCGTGTTTACTTCCAAGCGGATTGCAGACTTCAAATTCATCAAAATAAAGTTGAAGAGGCAAAAGTTTCTTTTTGTCCGCATTCATAAAAACTGTGTGCTGGCGAAAGTACGCACCATCTTTTACATCCTCGAGAAGCACTGAGTTGCCTTTCTCTTCTCCCTCAAAAAGGTTGCGCACCTGTGACACTGCTCTTATTGTTTCCAAAATTGGCACGTACTGAAATGTCTCCCATGCCCGGTCTGAGCACGCCACTGTGCGAGGGGAGACAAAACCATGCAAAGTCTTCCAGTGGTTGTCCCGCCCTCTTTTTGTCCCCAACTGTTTCAGTTTCGGCAGTCTGCGGAAATAGTGCTTGATTGTGCTCAGTAGTAAACATGATCACATCATTCGCAATCTTATTGATCGTCTTCTCAGGCAACTGTCTGCCTTCCTGCCACTTGAGAAAGAGGGAAGAAAGGTGCTCAAAACACTGATCACTTGGTGCAGTAGCTGTGGCATCCTCTTCATCACCAGGCACGTCGGGCTCGCTGTTTACTTCTCATCCGTTGTGTCCTGGCTGTCGTGGGAAGGGGGCCCAGCCAGAGGCGGCTGAGCTCGCGGCACAGTCTCCTTGGTGCTTAAACTGAAGACGTGCTTGTGGCAACGGTTAATCGGCACTCGGAATGGCCTTTAAGGCATATATGTTTTTGAGCACCCATCTAAGGTACAGTGCCAGTTGCCATCTTCTCTGTGCCACGTGTACAAATGATGAAGGAGTGCTGCAAAAGATGGTGCCCTTTGCTGGCACCGGTTGCAGCAGTACGTGCTGATGGGATCCATCTGAATAATCAAATAAACAAGGAAGTGTTCATGTGAATGCATGTGATAGTATATGAAAAGATTAATGCCAATATGCATGCAATTTACATTCAAGTTAATTATAACTAACAGATAAAACCACCAGGCTAAGCTGCAGCTGAGTGAACTAAGGCTTGAAACGGGCTGGTTGCCACAAATTGAAGCAAAGAACAGGAAATCCAGCGATTGTGGTGCACTCATGCAAAGTGGTAACTCGCACCTTTTCCCGGTTTTGTTGGGTATTTGAAATGGAATCCCCTGCACGGTGGTGATGCTCATGACACCATGCAATAGACGGCAGAAACCACTGCTTTATCTGCTACAGTGAACTTGCATGAGTGGAATTAAGAAAGCTGACAAAGCCCATCCCTTGTAAGAAGCACTAGCTTGATAAATAACCAAGCAAGAAACTGCTAGACTGAGCTAAAATGTAAAACCAGAAATGAAGTAGTCTGCCAAATAAACTACAGTAATGCAGTAGTTTGCCAAATAGACTATATGAGTCTTCCCCCAAATATTCCCCCCTTTTCCACATTCGGTGAAAAGTGCCCAGTGCTGGCAAGTTTCAGCCTAACACCCCACTGCAAGAAACAGGCCCTGTCGAGGCACCCACTAAAGGAGTGTGTCGCTCTTATGTAGACTAAAAGCGGGCCTTAGCAGAAATATGTAGTATATAAGATTGATTTGCTACAAATACAAATTTGCTGCAAATCTACAACTAAGCACGTAATGTACTGTTTCAAGGGAGCATGTATGTGGTTCTGACTGTCAGTGTGAGGTTATGCATTTGAATTTTGCATGGCCTTAAGACCAGGAAATAAATACAACAAGTGAATATAATACCCCCGAGCACACTGTATCAAGTTTTTGCAGATAATAGATAAAAACTAGGAAAGAACTGACAATGGCATTCACTGAGATTCGAACCCCGACCTTTTTGCGTGTAGGCGAGTGTTTAGGCTTTACACGTTTTTTTTTTCTTTTTTTTCTGCTTCACTTGTGATGCACGCATTAATTGGCAGTATAGGCGTCTGAGCAATCAGTCCTGATGTTTACGAGATCACCAGAACCGTAACCACTCACTGATGTCACAACCGACGTAGCCGGAGCTATGAGTCACGACAGATTATTTGTGATTGCTAGTAGTTAACAGTGACTGGCAGTTAACAGCGACAGCTGCGTTGCTCTAGCTGCGCATTGTGAAAAGAGCGTGCGGTAGCAACTTGGAATTACGTCCGGATCCAGCTAGAATTAGTCCGATCACCTGTAATTATTAATAAAGATTACTCATTTACAGCAATTCTGGCGAGTCACGGAGCGGAAGCGGTTTGACTGGTTTGGTAAAAATGAATAGACTGCTCTCACCGCGAGATTGCATTTCCCCTCGACAGAACTTAACTCACGGATTTTTACCCAACAAGCCAAACAGCTTTCGCTCATTAACTAGGCTGAGTCACTTAATTATTAATCATTGTTAATAAGTATACAGATTACTGGATTAAATTTAGTTCCGTCAGGACGGAACTCCAAGCCGCTACCTCACACCCGCTACACAGCATGCAGCGAGAGCAGTCTGCTTTGATTTTAATTGGTCAGGCCGCTTCCGCTCACTGACTTGCCAGAGCCATCGATAATTATTAATCACTATTAATAGACGCAACTTTAGAGATCGCTACGCCGGTCTTGGCTTCAGCGGCCGGTTCAGTGAAAATGAGACCGCGGCTTCTCTCACGATTAGAAACAGCCCAAGAGACAGAACGAGAAAACCTGTCTCTTGCGCTGTTTCTAATCAAGAATGCTTACCGACTCGCCCAGCTTCGCACGCTTCTCTCACAGCGTGAATTATAAAGCGGGCGGGAGTATAGCTATTACGAAACGCTAGGAACGGACGACACACACACACACACACACACACACACACACACACACACACCCACACACACACACACACACACACACACACACACACACACACACACACACCACCACACACACACACACACACCACCACACACACACACACACACCACCAACACACACGCACCACACACACACCCACACACACACACACACACCACACACACCCACACACACACCCACACAGCACACACACACACACACACACACCACACACACACACACACACACCACACACCCACACCACACACACACACACCACACACACACAACATCACACACACACTGCACACACACACCACCCACACACACACACACACGCACATCACACACACACCAACACACACACCCACACACACACACACACACACTACACACACACACACACACACACACACAACACACACACACACACACACACCACACACACACTCACCCACACACACACACACACACCACGCACACACTCATACACACACACACAACACACACACACGCACACACGCACGCACACACAGCACAACACACACACACACGACACACACACACGCACACACCACCCACACACACGCACCAACACACACACACACACACACCAACACAACACACCACGCACACACACAACACACACACACACACACACACACACACACACACACACACACCACACACACACACACACACACACTCACCACACACACACACACACACACCACACACACACGACACACACACACACACACACACACACACACGCACACACACACACACACACACACACACACACACACACACACCACACACACACACACACACACACACACACACACACACACACACACACACACACACACACACCAAAAAAACGCTCGCGGAGAATCGACTAACACTGGTAATCCGAGGCAGAGTCTCTTTAACAAATCCTACGAGGCTCAATGGCGTCTAATGAACTGATTGTTACTTTCGTCTGGACTGTACAATCTCACGATAGTTTTGTTTCTACGGAACTTTAGACGGAATGCTAGGCACTGACAAAGTTAATTGTTGGCTTTGTGTTACGTCGGACGTAACTCAAAACATTCAGCTGGAGTTGCGCCGGACGCAACTTCAATTCATGTTAGGTTACGTCGGAAATTCAAACTATTGGGGTTAAAGTTTCGTCAGACCCGCCGCGGTGGCTCAGTGGCTAAGGTGTTGCGCTGCTGAGCACGAGGTCGCGGGTTCGATTCCCGGCCGCGGCGGCCGCTTTTCTGATGGAGGCGAAAAGCAAAAACGCCCGTGTGTACGAGATTTCGGCGCACGTTAAAGATCCCCAGGTTGTGAAAATTAATCCGGAGCCCTCCACTACGGCGCGCCTCATCGCCTCCGTTGCGTCGGCGCGTTAAACCCCACAATCAATCAATTAAAGTTTCGTCAGACGTCACTTTAACTTTTATCGTACGTAACTACACACAGTGCAATTTATAACTGCCTATGCTGCTCACCTTGAGGGCTATGCAACCCCGGAAGAGAATGTAGCCTGCCTACATTTGTGGGAACTTGGCGTCAGTGCGAACACAGGCGTGAGACTGTCGAACAATGATGCGCGAACTCGCCTCCTGGTCTTCGCCTTCGCCGCACAATGCTTCTCCTTCACTAGCCACAATATCCTAACATACCACTAAAAGACATTGAGACGAAGGAATCGCAGAGGCCGTGGGGACGTTGCGACAAACACATATTTATTCTAGCAAAGCATGATGATGACTCGAACAGGAACGTGCATGTGGTGACTTCTTCTTCTTCTTTTCAAAGGAAGGGAAGGACTTCTTCTTCTTCGCTTCTCTCTTGGTTTTCTACATCTTCCCGCCCGCGAGATTCAATTGTGCTTTCCTCCTCAGCATCTGTATGACCTCCATGGAGTACAAAGTCCTTTGGCAGCTGTACCGGTCTCCTGCGTGCGATTAACTGCCGGTCAGGTGTCTTCACCTTTTTATTGTGAAAATGATTCAAACATGCCCTGACTATTCCGTTTGTAACCTGCCTGGAAATATCAAGCTTGGTTGGGCAGACAGCAACGGTTTTAAATTTAATCAACTTTGCACAGCTTCCACGGTGTCCTCGATGTAAAAAGGAACGTTTTTAGGTATATTATTGACTCACATTCATCCCACATATCAGACAACTAAAACATAAATGTTAAAAACAATGTGGCTTGTCCCCTTCTGTTGCGTGTTTTTTCCAGTAAAACTGTCTCCTTCCTTACCCTGTGCTTCATCGTTGTCCTGTGGTGCCTTTCGATTGGTTGACAATAAACCTACAACGACTTAAATCTTGCCTCACCATCCTTTTAAATCAGCTTCTTAATTCTTCTCTGCGCCCTTCTCTTAGGTAGAGAGAAAGCGTTCTGTCTCCTTTTTATGCTGCCATCTTTCCCACCCCATTCACACATGCTGCTGTTGTCTACGAAGTATTTGGCTATGGGCCCGGCCTTACCGTGCTGCGACCGTGGTCTTCTGCCAGAATCCCACAATCCATTATATATACAGTTCTACTCTCAACAAAGTCTTCAAAAATCACGCGAGTGTTACGTCCTTTGCTGGGTCCCTGGCCAAGCGGGAACGAAGCAGCGGACCGAATGCTGCTGCTGCTAACTCTTCCTTTACTCATTAGAAGCTGGGTGTTCTTGCTTTCCATCAGTGTATGTGGTCACAAGATATGCCGCTGCTCCGTATGCTCTTGGGCTTGCATCAGAAAATACGTGCAGAGTCGATAACTCTTCCGCTTTTCCAAAGGAGTGTGAGCATCTTGGTAACGAAAACCCGTCCAGCACCTCCAGCTCTGAAATCCACTCCATACAAGCTGTTCGATATCCAGTCGGGTAAAGGATCATCCCAAGGTGCTCCGTATGCTCTTGGGCTTGCATGACTCTTTCCAAACATTCTGTAGCTCTGATTCCATACAAGCATATCCATCGCTTGAATGCTCGTAATTGCAGCGGCAAAAAGGGTGTCAATAGTCCTAGGGGATCGTACAATCTGGCAGTGGCTTGTAAAAGTTGACGCTTTGTTATCTCTGTCGACATCCATCTCCGAATGCCAAGGCCGTGCTAGGAGAAGGTAATTTGGTCCTCTATGAAATTCCACTTCATCCCCAGCACTTTAGTTTTTCCTTCTTGTCTCAGTCGCCGGTCTAGGTCTTCCCCTTCCTTGTCAAAGACACTTCGTAGGGTTGGATCGCTAGATGTCCACTTCCTTAAATTCATTCCGGCTGCAGCAAATATACTTCGTGCCTCGTTGTACATGGTTCCTGCTGTTGACATATCTTCAGCCCCTAGCAACACATCATCGACGTAAATTCCTTTCTTTAGTTCACCCACTGTGTTTGGGAACTTTTCTCTTACTGCATCTAGATGATGATGAATCGTTGCAGCTAACAGAAAACTACTGGGCTTCGTGCCGAATGTAACTCTCTTCATCCTCCAGGTCTCAACTGTCGGGAGCTCTGAGTCTTTGTTCGGTAGTTCCTTCCACCACAAGAAACGAAGTGCGTCCCGATCGTCTTCGTGGATGGCTATTTGAAGAAAAGCTTTCTCCACGTCTGCAGCCATCACTATTTTGTGTTGCCTGAAATTCATCAATAGGGATGCGATGTCAGGGTTAAGGTTTGGTCCAGTCTCTAAGTTGTCATTCAACGACCGACCTGCCGTGCGACTCGCAGATGCATCAAACACGATTCGAATCTTGGTTGTCGCTCTGTCCTCTTTAATCACAGCCTGATGTGGCATGTAGTAGACGAAGTTTTTCCTTTTTTTGTCTTCTTCCGTGCTCACTTTCTCAGCTATACCTGATTCAATATACTCTCGTATTGCCTTATCGTATGCTTGAAGATTTTTGGGGTCCTTAAGTAGTTTTTTGGTTACTTGTAAAAGTCTTTTTTCGGCGACCGACTTGTTTTCGTCCAACGTGACGTGTTCCTTCCAAGGAAGCCTGACTTCGTAACGTCCGTCCTGGAAAGCCATGGTGTCTTTGATGTACGTATGTACTCCATCGTTGTCTGTTGTCTTGGTGTGAGCTATGTTGTCGCTGATGCCTATTGATTCTAGCTCCCAAAACCTTTTTACTTCTTCGTTTATGTCTTCATTCGTAGTGGTTACCTTCAGTACCATCACTGTTGACGAATTCATTGGTTGGGCTCGAAATTGTGTTGGCCCATGTAACGTCCACCCTAAAATCGTTTCCGCGGCCATTACTTTGTCTTGAAGCCGTTTTGTTCGTCCCGTAACGATCTCCCAATAATAATCCGCTCCGACGAGCAACGATGTTGTTAATGGGACCCTTGTCTTGTGATACTGCGTCAGGTCATCTGCCAATGTCAGTCCTAGAGCTTTCACTTCCTGCACTACTCTCTTCGGTGGTGATGGCAACGTGTCTTTAGAGATCATGTCTATTTCCAGTGCATCAATTATAATCTCTTCTTCGGACGGATGCCTCTTAATTTTCACCTCCACAACCCTCATTTCCATTTCTTTCTCGCCGCCACCGAACGACCCAACGGTTAGCCTCTCAATTCTTTTCTCCTTGCATCCTAGTTTTTGTGACAAGCTTTGAAGAATGAAGGATCGTTGGCTCCCGGTGTCAAGCATTATTCTTGCGTAGCTGCCAGATTTCTGCCCTTCCGTCCAAGAGAGAGCAGTTTGTAGCAAGATGCACGAAGAGATGTTTGTCTGTTGAGTGTGCATATTGCACGACCGGCTGGATGCAGCTTGGCTTGACTCTTCCTGGCCCTTAGGCATCGTTTCTGCATCGCTCCTATCGTGGTCGCTTTTCTGGGACAGCACATTGAACTGGCTTGTGTTCCTTTGGAGGTCTTGCAGCGAATGTTGGCTCGGCAAATTCGCGCCGTATGGTTTGGTCTGGTGCATCGGAAGCATCGGTTTTCCCTTGAAGCACAGCCTTCTTTTCGTTAAGCGTAAATGGTCCGTCGGCAGTCTTCTGCATAATGTCTTGTTTTCCACAGAATACGCACTTTTTGCTTGCGATGCTCTGGAAACTTGACGTCCTGCACGTAGATCTGATGTTCGTCCTGGGTGCGCGATGGTCTTCCGCTTGGTTGTTGCTTCGGTCGTCCAATTCTCCTTCTCTGCTGCTGATGTGAATTCGCAGAAAATCTAACAGTCTCTGGATTGTTTGAACACTGGCATCCGATGCAGATAGCGATGATCCCGTAATGTTGTTTGTTTCTTTTTGTGGCTTCCTTCAATCTTAAAGTCCACCATCATATCGGAAGGCAAAGCTTTCTTGATCAATGTCAGTAGCATTGGCGCGTAGCTTTCCAGTTTTACTCCCAATGATTCGAGTCCTCGTTTGTTAAGCTGTACCTTGTTGTAAAGAAGCTTGGCTCCCGTTAAGTCTTTCTTGCTCTTGACAGCTTCGAGACTTGTAAGCTCCTTCATATAAACCTCTCGCAGATTCTCCTCTTTGCCGAAGGCTTCCCGCAGCAGTTCTACGGCGTGGTCATAGTTTTCTTCTGAGAACTGCAAATCCTTTAACTAGTGACGCAGCTTCCCCCTGTTAGCGATGCCAGCAAGTAATTGAATTTTTGCGTCCTTGGCATGCTCTCTCTCCCGTGTATTGTCGTTTCGAATTGATTCCAAAACCGGGGCCATAGCTTCCTCGTTCCGTCAAACTTGATCATTTCGAGCCTTGGCAGCTTCACTGTCACTTGGTTCCGTGCGGTTAGTACCTTGCATGTCAATATTGGCATTATTTTCTTGAGCACGATGGGCTGTGCGAGAACTCAGCTTCGTATTCCTCGAGTTTCAAGGTCAATCTTGGATAAAGTCTCTACTATCTTCATTTCAGTATTCGAGCACTCTTTCAAAAACTCGGATTCGCATTTTCTACTGTCAAACTTGCTCTATTTGGCTGTCCACTTGCTTTAGAGCCTCCGAGATTCTTGTCACTTGGTTACGTAGCGTTACCAACGCGCTCCGATCTACCTGTGTCACAAGCTTCTGATCAACCTCATTAACAAGGGTGGTAGCCTGCCCTCGCAGCGCTTTGCGCTTCTTCACGAGTATGTCTCTGCTCATGTTTCTACGGAATACCGCGCTGAGGACTCGCCTGTTCTCGTGATTCTGTGATGCTTCTCCACGGCCTTGATCCTTCCAGCGACGCTTGTCCGATCAACGTTAAATTCCGGCCAGCCCGTTGACGCTGAGGAGGCTGGCAGCGTCGATGACGTAGTCTTCCCCGAATCCTGGTCACGGCACCATTGCGACGAAGGAATCGCAGAGGCCGTGGGGACGTTGCGACAAACACATATTTATTCTAGAAAAGCATGATGACGACTAGAACAGGAACGTGCATGTGGTGACTTCTTCTTCTTCTTCACTTCTTCTTCTTCGCTTCTCCTTGGTTTTCTACAGACATGTCCCATAGAAATTAGCAGCAAGCCGTGCTCAGGATATCGTGCCCCTCGGGCACCGTGCTTTCGAGTCACAAGACGCGAAGTGGCGTTTTCTTTGTTTTCGGTTGCGTAACTGTTTAAATAATTTCATTCAACACATTAAATCTGTTTATCACCGACGAATCCAACTCGGTTGGCTTGTCTTGCGGCCAACAAAAGAGGGTAATCGTTATTATGTGTAATTGTTGAAATAATTTCATTCAATAAATTAAATGTTTTTAATCGCCGGCAAATCCAACTCTATTGGCTTTTTTGCGGCCAACCAGTCCCATTTTAACAACTTCACCATACAGAAATCACGTTTTCTGTGGCTGATCAACAGACACGGCGGGAATAACGTTCTGTGGAATAACGCGACGCAAGATGCATGAGCTTACTTTTTCGAGCCGTCCGAATGGCAGAGAGGCGGGTTTGCGTCGTATTTTAGAAACGGGTGAGAAAAAAAAGGCGTGCTCGGAACAGGTAGTCATGCGGAGCTGTTTGGAACTATCGCGGTACTGACCGCGATCACCGACAACACGCTTTTTATTATTACAGTTCGACGCCGCATCGGTAGCGTGCTGTGTAACCGTTTGGCGTTCTGGGGTGGCGAACACTTTATGTTCTGTGCACGAATTCAAATTATTGCGACGCTGTCTATCCTTGCTCTGCAATAACATTTGTTCTTTTGCTTTGCAAAGTGCGACTACCCAGAGAGGAACTCTTGCTCCGTTGCTCGACACGGCGTGACCGGTCAGAGAAAGATAGCAATTGATTAAAAAAGAAAAACGAATCAAAATGAATGAATGCGCGAATGGTACCACTTTTAATAAAATGGCTGGCGTTTCGCAGGCGTCGTGAAATCTCCCCGGGTGGGGTTGACGACGCCTGATAAGCGCCTGAGTCGGTTTTTTTTTCCCCGTGCTGGCATTACATTACGATAACAGCATGCTTTCTGCTCATTTCAACTTCCCGAAAATAGCACCGTGAAAGGTCTGTACTAGGCTAGGAATTGGCGGAATGGATTTGCCTATATTTCAAGGAAAGTGGCACGTGGCCACTGTTAAACTTCTTTCCCCTTAGGTCCAAATGTATGACCCTGATCTGGATGAGTTCATCGACCTCGAACCAAACGACGAGGTACCGAACAAGGCAAAAATAAAGATTTCCAGGAAAATGACCCCTGCAGCAGATGTAAGTATTCTGTGAACTTGCATTTTTGAGTCATTGGCAGAGCGTCGAATTACAGCGTCGCTATGCCTACATGGTAGTTGTGGGCCAGAAAATGAATGAACGCACGTTTATTGAAAGAAAAAAAAAGAGGGAGAGAAGTCCCCTTGACATGACTGGAGGCCTCGGTTGCCTCGGTCAAGAGTCGGAAAAGGGATAGGAAGTAACAAGTGGGGAGAACAGGGCAAGAAAGGAACCTAAAAGCAGTCCTCAATGCCGGCTTCTCTGATGAAAATCAGCAGAGTGCCCAGCCGGTGCTTCCTGTGAGGTCGAGCTCCAAGTGGATTAACCCGAAGTTCATAGTCTCCCGGTCGTAGCGGGCCAAGTATCTTTAGGCAGCGTTCTCTAGGAACACTGAGTGCCGAGCATTCCCACAGGAGGTGTCGCGCGCTGTACAGGGCTTCGGTGCCACATTTCTGGCAGTTCGGAGAGCTGTACGGGTTTCCACGCCCGAAGAAATAGTGAGCTGTACTAGGCGTAAGGGCCGTGGCCGTTCTTATACGCATGAGCCGCACTGTTGCCCATCGGCTGAATCCGGGGGGCAACGGGTTGGCGTCTTCCGGAATTATGTTTTGAAGAACGGCCTTCCGCTTGGCCTTCACCAAAGCAGCACCGTGTGTCGATGTTGGCCTCCGCATCTGAATCAGCGGGTTCTGAACAGTCTTGTTCCGGGTGAATACGAAGTTGGTCCCGGGCAGTTCTGTGTGCCCCTTCATTGCCTTCAATCCCTTCATGTCCCGGGACCCATCTTATTGGTATTTATTATTTATTTATTTATTTATTTATTTATTTACAGAATACTGCAGGCCCATTTAAGGGCCCCAGCAGGAGGGGCAAGAATATAACACTGCACACAACTGTAAATCAGCAAGAACAATAAAAAGATACAAAAAGATACATCATGGGTCATGGTTCGATACGATCAAGTGCTTCTACAGAGCGGGTAATGACTGAGGTAGGCAGTTCCAGTCGTTTATGGTTCGAGGAAAGTACGAGTATTTGAAAATGTTTGTTCTGGCGAAATACGGTGTTAATGAATGAGTCTGCCGATGCCGGGTTTGCAGGCCACTCTGTTCGCATTCAGCAATGAATTTCTTTATTCTGCGGACAGTGCAAATGGTAGTTTTGCGTGAACCAAGGGCTTGAATGGCATCCATTGAATCTGTGTAAATTATGCGTTCGAGAGGGCCGAGGGTGCTTGGATATTTCGTGCATGTTCAGTCAAGGCAAGCAGGATGGCCCTTAGCTCGGCTTCTCGGCTGGAAATTTTGACACAGCGCACGTATACATTTGCGCTTCAGTCTTCGAGGCTGTACCAGCAGAGTGAGGTGCGTTCATGTTCAACTGCGGCGTCTGTGTAGACCACTGATCTCCACCAGAGTTGCTGGATGGCGCTTCGAGCTCTCCGGCGCACGGCCGCCGGAAGTTCGAGCGCTCGTCCCGGAAGTCGGGCCGTTCCAGCATAGCGCATGCTACGCATGGGCTGGTTTCGCACGCATTCCGCCAAAAATGCCTGCTTGTTGCGCCGTCAACTGCACAAGCAGACCAGAGTAGTCGTCTGGGAAGACGTTCCCTTTGGAAGTATTACAATATTATGCACGACGAGCGTGATACGCAGCAAAACGCAAATGTCAAATCAGTGTCGTTTTTAAGCTGTGGTTCTTGTTAGGCAGATTCCCTCGCTCTAAGCCGGATTTATACCGGCGTTGGGTGGCAAACTTATACCCTAATTACACGGCGAAAGTAACCGAAGTTAAGTTTAACCTTGGTTACTAAACTTTAACCGCGGTTATCGCAAACTGCGGTTTTGGATGCCACACGCGAAATCGCAAGTTTGGTGACCGCAGTCACTTGATTATGATTGCAACAAAAATAAATTACCACACTTTTAACTTCACGATGAAAAACAAAAGAGAAGCAGTGTAGACAAAAAGAAATATCGTTAAAGCATTCGCTTCTGACCCAAACGCAACGCACTCGTGCGCGGCGAGAAGAGGGGCTTCCCCAACAGCTCGCAACCGGCTTGGTTTGCTAGGTCTGTTCGGTGTTGGGAACTTTCAGCTTAGCATCGCGGCAGATATGTGACCACCGCTATCTCTACAACTGCGAATTACAATTCATAGCACAATTTTTCACCGCACTAACATCCATTTTCTCGCATGCGGAAGTTCTTTTCCGCGATCAGATTGATTTCGAAGAGCGGCGATGCGATAAGCTGTTGCTGCCGTGGTCTGGGCCGGTTCGGGCCGCAAGCAGTGCCGTGCGGGCAGGCGCGCCGGCGTGTTTGCAGGCACGGCCGACGCGCGCGCCGATCGTTTCCAAGTGCTGAAAACGCTTCAAGATTGCATGCTATATCCATTTTTGGCAGACGACGCGCGGAATTTACAAATTTAGCACGGCTTTTGTCGTAGTTGATCGGGCGGATCGGGAAACGAGCCGCTGCTGACGGGCAGTCACGCTGATTGCGTGAGCGATGCAAAGAACGCAAGCGCGTCTTGGGACAGCTTTGGGGCGCCCGCTATTTGAGAACCTTCGTCTCTTCCGAACGCCAGGTGATTTTTTTCCGCCTCCGCTAATGCGCCGCCACTTGCGTCCGAACTGACTTGTGCGATTTTGAGCAATGCGGCGGCGGAAACTGCGGTTAGCGTGACCGAACTGAGAGGGCCAAGCTGCAGTTTGCGTTAACCATTGTTAGCGACGTAACCGCAGTTTCGTCTGTCGTGTAACGCAGCAAACTGCGGTTTTGTCTAACCGCGGTTCGCTTAAGCGTGGTTAACTGTGCCCGTGTAACCAGGGTATTAGGAAGGGACAAATGGGCTCCATCTCCAGGCAGCAGGCTCTGCAGTGACCACTTTACTGACAACTGTTTTGACAGAACGGGCGCACGAACTCGGCTACAGCCTGACGCCGTGCCCACGTTGTTTTCTTTCTAGCATAAATCCCTAGTATAAATTTCTAGCATAAATCCCGTTGGAGCTGCGTCGTCTCCTCTCAAACCACGACCCCAGTGACATTTTCGTTCTCCTTTGCAATTAAATTCTGCTTCATATTAACGTCGCATATTTCGGTATAGCATAAGTTGCGATCTGAACGCGATGTGTATAGCCAAATTGCAGTAAAGTGAGAACAAAATGCCAAAATGCGCCAATTGGGACGCTTATCAGCGGTTGAAAAGCGTAGCAGACGCCTGACTTCCGGGACGAGCCGTTGAACTTCCGGTGGCCGTGCGCGCGCCCGGCCGCGACAGCGGCGAAGCGCCATCCAGCAATTAAGTGGAGATCAGTGGTGTAGACATGCAGGGTACGATTTGCTGTGGTATCGCTGTCTCCACTGACTAGTTCTAGGAGGTGATCTTTAACCTTCCTTTTCCTTCGTCCTGGGTTGTCGTGACCAAAAAAATGCAGTCAAAACTGCGTAAAAAAGTGTTCAGGAACATCACCCATTCTATTGAAAAGTTTACTCACGATTTTGTGCAGCCCCCATATGGAAGCAGCCATTCAAATGAGCCACCTCAGCAGGTGAATGATGAAAGGTAAGTAACACATGATTTCTAGTATGAAGTCTTTTATGTGCACTGCTCTAGAATATCGGCTGCTACAACTGATTTTAATGCTGTATTTACTTTTTACAGTGCTAACAGTCCACTCGGTTCCGTGACGAAACTACCTCTTCAAGACAAGCAGGACTACCTGAAGTTCATCCTACCATCCTTTGAACCGTATGAGAGTGTCTTGAAGCGCAAAACACCCATAAGCCGCCCATTGACCCACTTTATCGTCAACACGCTCTTTCAGACCTGCTATGGCATAGTTGTGTACGTGGTGGAATTGTTTTTGCTTACCATTTTAATTATTTTTTTATCCAAAGTTTGCTTCGTAGTATGTAACTTTACAGATTAGTGGAGCTTAATGTACTGAAACAGATTGTTCTTAGTGAAAAAGCCTCAAGGGCTGCAGGGATATAACCCAAGGAACCAGTTTTGATTTCTGCTCTACCAGCCATGCTGCAGTGTGCGTGTGTCGTGATTCCGGTGTCCAAAAGCTATGTATATAACGATCTTAATCAAAATGATGTTGTGTTCAATGAAAATAGCGCGTCTCTGAGGCTGCAAAGTTCGCTAATCATGTGGCTTTTTCTTGCTCGGAGCCTCTAACCTGCCAGACTAGTGCCACATGTTTGGGCAAAAGTTCTTCATGATTTGTCGGCATCTAGACGGGGAAATTGTGTTTTGCACTTATTCTTTTGCGGCTACTCTTTACATGATGCAGAATATCTCCTGTAATGGTTTACTGGCTTCAAGGACAAATAGATCGATTTCTTGCGGTGCGGCTGCTTTTCTGACGGAGGCGAAAAGCGGAAATGCCGACGTGTCTGACATTTCGGCGCACGTTAAAGATCCCTGGGGGGTCAAAATTAATCCGGAGCCCTACACTATGGCGGCGCCTCATCTTCTTTGTAGCGCCGGCGTGTTAAACCCTACAAGAAATCAAACAGGTTTAGTGGCCTAAAAGTGGTGCTGCACAGCACGGGTGCGAAGGTTTGATCTTGGCGGCAATGGTTGTTTTTCTTAATGAGGCAAAAAAATGCTTGTTCATTCGAGGTTTTGGCTTGGGTTGAAGGCCTCCAGGTGGTCTCAATTATTTTTGTAGCGCTCCACTATGGTGGGCCTCATCTGTGAGATGATGCTCTACTTCCCAAACCCTACTTAAAAAGGGCAAATTAAAATCAGGCGTGACATACTTTTTAACTATGGCATATATACCACTTCTTGGTATATGAGCCACATGGCATATAAGTGCCGTGACTGCTTGTTCTGAAAATCTGGGCAGCTTTATATTTGTGGTCGTAATGGTTGTGCTGCTTCAGCAAGCTCTCCCACCCTTGTAAATGTAGTTCATGAAACTAGACCTTTTAATTAAGAAGCTATGAGTAATTAAACCTTCAAAACAACTTCGGAGGTAAGTAACCTTAGGTAAGATGCCTTGAGTGGTTGTAATTGCTGTGTTTGATTTTCGTGGTTGGTTGGAAGTCTGAAAGGGATATTTTCACCTCTTTTAGGTACCCCTCTCACAACCTGTACAGGGTCGCTGTTGAAGGGCTTGTGGCCAAATATCCCCATTTGCTTGACCACGTAGATGGCACAAGTGGCGTGGTAAGCTCCGCAGATCTCTGATGGTTTTCTCGAAGTCTTTCCTTTGTGTGCAGCTGCGTAGAGCATATTTTCAAATTTCAACAGGGCTCGTGGTTCACGTCGCTCAGAAACAAATTCAAGAACGTGAGAAAGGCAACGGAGAACTGCTCTGCCGAGATGATCGCAATGCGGCAGAAACATACTCACCCCAAGAGGCAAGCAAGCTGTGATGCTGGTCAACCGAACAAGAAGCTCTGCCGGCTTGCAGTAAGTTCTTGGCTGCAGTACTTGATGTTATTGCGATAGGGTGTATTGGCAGGGCTTCGGGCTGCGCGGCAGCGCTACCTGCGCGGCGGCGGCGACTACGACGCCATATTTGAGGTTGCACTCAGCCACGCGGGCAGCACGTTTCCCGAAGCAAAGCGTGACTTGCGGTGTGGTGCTGGCAAGAACATTTGGTGTGGCGGTGTTTTTTTCTGCGTGATTCGTGGGTTTGCGAATGCCTTGTCGTTAACGAGTAGCTAGCATTGTTTTCGCTTCGAAATTCCGGACTGCGATTGAACCGAAGCTGGCGGCGTGACAAAATCAAGCGCGCCGGGCTTTTTTTTTCCTCGCTGTTTTGAAGCGACGGCTAGGGCAGTGCTTGAAGACTGCCTGTCTTCATTCGACGGATTCCCAAAGAAGTTATTGATAATATGGCTAATCAGTACCGAATCTGTTGGAGCTCGTTTCACTCAGGTGGGCCCTGGAACAGTGGGCATCGGAGCTTTCACCTCGCACCTCGTCACGTGTTTGAAACATTACGCAGTGATTACAAATGTTCACAAATTAAGGTAGCCAGTGTACTTTATGGATGAGACGAACTATGCTGGGCTACTTCGAGTGTTGAGGTGAATGCATGCGCACATGACATGTCGCTTCATGTGCTTCCCAGGTAATTGCAGGCATCCATCCTTCTTTCCTTCCTCCTTCAATTCTTCTTCGTCGCCTTTGACTGTTCTCTAATGGCCAAGTGTGTTACGTGATCAGACACTAAAACTTGACACTGGGTACAGTTTGACTATTTCAAAAACAGTGCAGAGACGAAAACGTATGCAGGGACAAACTGGAGCACTCTTTGTCACTTGTCTCCGCACTGCTTTCGAAGTAGCCAAAGCATGTTTCATACTCTTGTTCTGCTTATAATTTCTGCTTCGTCTTTACCGAAAGGAAAACGCATGAAATTCATCAGTGGGATCTTTGTCGCCGCCACCATACCTAATTTTATGATGTCCTCACCTCGTGATGGTTTCCACCCAGACCCTGTGTGTAATTGTACCGCTTATTAGGAGCTCAAATGGATGACCTTCGTGCGTTCAACGCACAGAACACTGTCGCCGGAGCACCACATTCTTTCATACTCCTCAAGAAGCGCACGACATGCTTGGGTGGCACGTTAAAACCAGCTCCACATCTCACGCGCCACTACCATATAAAATATCTTCGCAGCCTTTGGTAAAGAAATTTTCTCAACTCGAGCCACGGTCGCTTCAAGCAACGCGAGAAATAAGGAAATCGGCACACGGGGATGACATCGAGATTGCGTGAAATCACCGAAACAGACCAGGTTATGCATGCTGCTGGCTGCGCCTGTCGAACCGTCAGACAGTTGCATCGTGCGAAATCATAGTCTTCAAGCACTGCCCTGGCCTTCTCTCCCTGACTATTTTTTTACCTTTTTTTCTCCCCACGGAAATTTCACTCTAGCTGGCCTTAGAAAAGATCATGCAATTGGCACCCCTAATGTGCTATTTTTTTGTCCCATTGTAGGACTACAGCCACCTCGTGGTCTACGGGGAGACGGCAGAATCTCTCCGCAGCCATGTAGAGTGGCTGCATGAAAATGCACACTGTACTGAGGATGACGCAGCGTTGAGGGCCCGCCTGCAAGCGACATCCAAAGCACGGCAAGAAAAGCTGAAAGGGCTTTTCATCGAGGATGCATTGACGGAATTTCCATTTCTTTTCAACGAAGCATCGGTATGTTTGGCAGATGTGTAGTTTACAACGTGAAATGACTGAAGGGCATTATATTTTCAGTTGCTTATGAAATTCAACATTGTGTTTAAAAAAGACATTGTGGAGACCATGGAGGCCGGCTTCGGAAAACTCTGCGAGCTCGTGATCCGCTGCGGCACGGAGAAGGAAGTGGGGGCTCTGTCTGAGGCAGCAGGAGGTAATTTTGTGCAGTCTCCTTTTGTTGTTTTCTGCTTGTTCTAATTGTGTTAAATTACGTGTGCTACATGAGTTGAGTGTTTCAAAGGCCATTTGAGTCAAATGGCCTTCAAATGTTCAAATTCTGTTCAAACTGGAAGGACTTCCACCAATCTACACGGCAGTGCAGTGACTGTAACAACAGTTCTTCGACGACAAGCAGACGGAGCAAAATCCGATTATCACCCGCAAAGCTGCGACAGAGAACGGAACCGCCTGAAACGTTAGAAGTAACTTTATCCTTTACAATAAAGCATTGATTGATTGATTGGTAGGGTGATTAATTGATTGAATGGGGTTTAACGCTCTGTCGCTTCATTGGTGATTAGGCGCACCGTAGTGGAGTGCTCCGGATTAATTTTCATCACCTGGGGATCTTTCACAAGCGCCAATACAATACAACATTACAATGACTTCTGATTCCTTGTCAATTTAAAATACCTTTTATTGTTTGGTCATTATAGCCGAATGGTATTAAACAATCCCCTTTTCTTCTAATCTAACCTTTAAAATCACGGCGTTCTGTTTAATTTTTTTGTCAGGCAAACTCATTGCACTGCCAAACGATATGAAAGGATAACTTTCTCCAGCACTTACTGCTGGTCGATAGCAGGATAACAAGGCAGCCTATTGTGGAAACGCAGCTCGAGATAAGTGAACGCTTCATTTGGAAAATAGCTCAGCCTGTTCACAATGTGGTCACAGGAAAAGCTTCTAATCCTTTTGCGTTGTCACGGAATCTAAAGTAGTACGATTACAAAACAGTTACTGCTAATCGCGTAAGCATTTGTGGTGCAAACAGAGGTTCCACAAAGGTGTGCTCCGAGCGACAGGCCACATGCGCTGCGCAGAGCAATCATGATCTTGATCACGGTCAACCAATATTAACTCGTCAAAATGTCGATCCTTCTGCTAAATCTTCGAACGTGTTATTTTTCCGCCCAGGTAATTTCGTTTCGTCAGTAACCGTCGGAAGTCTAGTTAAGAAAGATTATATTGCATTGCAATGTCAACAGTGTAGCAATCGCCCCGTTGAAAGTCCATCGCGAGCGCGGATCAGCGTGACCCACATATGCTGTGCGCGCTCCGCATTCGACGTCCACGCTTCCGTAAACATGACAAATCGGTGAACATAACAAGCATCAAGGCATTGAAAACATGTATTTACTCCCCGGTATCGATTTCTGTGTCAGTCGGTGCCGTACTGGTACGTTTGCATCGCCGAACTGCGGAGCACCACCGGCACCACCACCACCAGTGCTACTGCTGCTCGCAACAGCCTGGGTCGGCATCTTCCCCTCTGGCAGCAAATTATGACCTAAAATCCATCCGCAGAGGGTGAAACAAAAAAGAACACACACACACAAGCATTGCAACCGCTAACTTAACGCCAAACCACTACGGTTCACTCGGTAATGCACGGGTACCGAGCAGACGCACGGAAACAAGTGAGCACTTAACAGCCCAGTGCGGCGGTTTTGGCAGTTGCTTCATAGACGGCGCTAGCGTCCGGTCAGAACAAGCAAATGGCGGCGCCCACCTCTAGCAAGGAAAATGATGTATAGGTCGAGGGGAGACTTTTCAGCAAATTTTTCGGTAAAAAATCTACCTATATTCCGCCTTATATGGTAGAATGCATTCAGCTGTTTCTGATAGTCTGCCCCCACAACATGTTCTTGATGGTCAGAGGGCAAAAAAAAAAGTCATCTACACTTCTGTTGGGATGACACCGATGCAGGAGCGCGAAGCTTTTGAAAATCAAGTTCAACACCAAACAAACCAACCCAGTCGTGACCAAACCCTGATTGTTTATAATGATTAGTATGGTGCTAGCACGATTCCCTCTTTATGTGTATGTGTGGGCGTTTCATGGCTTTCTGTAGCATTTTTTGTCTAATTTTGCGCTTCTATGCACCTCACTCCAAATACAAGTTGCTTCAACTGTGCTGAAATGGCACGATCGGATAAACAGTGGCTTGATAACACGAGGGACCCAGTTTTGATTCTGACCATGGGAAGTTAATTCTTCACTGCACCAACTTCATCAACATCAGGGAAAATTGGATCTCCTGCGGTGTGTTTTGGGTGTACTGCTGATGACATCAGTGAGAGGCTAAAAGCTTCACTTTGAAGCATCTTCTAGGGAGGGAAAAAAAACCCTGTGGAATGTCTTTTTACGGAGATATTCTTTCTTGTGTGTTTGCAGAAAACGCCTGTGAAGCGTTGCTGGGCTTCATGTCGTCCCGCTGCAATGATGCATTGGAGGAAATCCTTACAAAGGTGAGGGCACTTCAGTATGTATTTTGTAGTTACATGCATTGTATTGTAGTAGTAATTGTAGTAGTTTGCCTTTATCAGGACTGTGCAACAAAAACTCTCATTTTGTTTGAAAGAATTACTTTTTTGCTAAACTTTATTCCAACTTCCAAAACACATTGTTTTCTCAAAGAAATTCTTTCAAAGTCACATCCCACAATCCATTATATATACGACTCCCTCAGTGTCGTGCGGGCGTTGTCGTCAACAAAGTCTTCAAAAAATCACGTTGTAAATCGAATAGTCAAGGGCATTATGTCTGTGTATGTCCACAAATTTGAACTAGTCCTTTGCTGGGTCCCTGGCCACTGTGGTATAGCCGGGAACGAAGCAGCGGATCGAATGGCTGCTGCTGCTACACTCTTGAATACAGTAGACATAACCACATTACCTACAACACCGACGTGAAACCGCACATCAGACAACAACTTCGCAAAACATGGCAAACACACTGGAGCGAACAAACAGACAAGTTACACGTAATAAAACCACACTTGGGACCATACACCACCGACACACGTAATAGATACACTGAAGTCGCCTTGGCTAGATTACTGATAGGGCACACTCATGCAACACACTCGCACCTTCTCACTGGATCTCCAAGACCTCTGTGCAGCAGATGCGGAGAGGCCCTATCCGTGATGCACATCCTCATACAATGTAAGGCACTCGACACTACACGACGCAAACACTTCCCTCAACTACACACACGACATATTCCACCACACCCATCATACTTCTTAGGAGATGATGCCATGTTTTCTGTTAAGCGCACCTTTAAGTTCGTATCAGAAGTTCACTTTTTACAACTCATCTCATACCGCCCATAGCTTTACCCTTGGTCCTATACCCCAGCCACCTTATTTATCTTTTAACCACTCTTGTTCTTCACCCTGGCCCTTTACACAGGCCGTGCTCATAGTTTTTAACTGATTTTATTTCGTGTTCTCTCCTCATCAAATCACTTTGTGTTTGGCGCTCTTTGCCCATGTCGGCCTTGCGCCAATAAAATCAAACCATCATCATCATCAAAAACTCTCATTTTGTTTGAAAGAATTACTTTTTTGCTAAACTTTATTCCAACTTCCAAAACACATTGTTTTCTCAAAGAAATTATTTCAAATATTGACAAAGTTTCAAATGTCTCGCTACATGCTATTGCAGTGAATTCATAGGGAAGGTACTAAAAAAAGTTGAAATCATTAGCTCCACACTTGCATTGAAGGCCTGAAATTGATTCATTGTAGGGTTTAACGTGCTGACGCAACGCAGGTGATGAGGTGTGCCGTAGCGGAGGGCTCCGGATTAATTTTGACCGCCTGGGGATCTTTAACGAGCACCGAATTTGTACACACGGGCGTTTTTGCTTTTCGCCTCCACCAGAAAAGCGGCCATCACGGCCTGGAATCAAACCCGCGACCTCGTGCTCAGCAGCGCAATTCCTTAGCCACTGCGACAGCATGGCGGGTGAAGGCCTAAATTAAACTTTACCATTGCTACCAGTACAATACCACAATCATGTTTTTAGGCAGTAGCTTTTTTCAGTGGTTTAAGTAAGAAAAATTAGGGCCTGTGATGTCATAATGAGTGTGGAAAATGGCTGGTCATTTTACACTTATCATCATCATCAGCCTAATCTGGTCCACTGCAGGATGAAGCCCTGTTCGCTGTTTACCCCAGAAATTATTTAAACCCTCCATCGATTAATGGCCTTCCCCTTCTAGAGCCATCTCTTGATATCCACTCAGTTGTCTGCCTTATTAACTCTTGTTACTACACCTATTCAAATCAATCACCATTGTTCGACGCTTTATATCGCAGATTTCAGCATGTTGTAATCATTTCTCATGCACCTAAGGTGACCGAGTGGTTAGTCGAGGCACTGAACTTTAAAATAAGATTAAATTTTCCTGCTTCAGCGACAGCGATTTTTGATAGTGGTTTTTGCGAGATGAGGTGAATGTGTTGCACAGGAGGACGTGGCTGCTGTGTTTGGTAAAAAAGCATGCCGCTTGTGCTCATGTTCCATTACCATCAAATTTTCTTCAAAAGGGACCAAGCTAGTCAGATACAAAATTTTTTGTCAGCTTTATTGTACTGTATTATAATGTGAGTGACTAGCAATTAAAACATAAGAGTCTACAATTCAACCTAAGGCAAATTTGGAATCGGTTGAGGCAGAAAGTTGGGATAGTTGGTTATTTGCTGACTGCATGTCACTAGCAAAAAAAAAGGACGAGGACGGAGAACAAGCTAGACTTCAACTGAAAATTTTACTTCGCACACATGAAACATAAAGATACCACAAAAGAACACCCTTTCTCGCACCCAATTACCACCGCACAAACGCCAACTTATGTATCCCGCATGGGCCCTCGTAAAAAGCACAATTCCTTTTCTGTGGGGACAATTGACGGTGTGCTCACACAATTATTGGCTTCCCTGTAATTATATGCCTTTAATCTCACGACTAACTAGTTTGGCCGCCACCTCCTACAGTGGCCAGCCAGGTGGCCCTTCACCGCAAGCAATGAAACCCCTGCACCGTGCTGCCTCATTCTGTCATTTATGCACCGTCCCGCCGGTCCTACGTAGCATTTGCCACAGGACAACGGAACGCGATAGACTAAAGGACACCTGCTGTAGGAGGTGGCGGCCAAACTAGTCGGGAGATTAACAAGGCATATATTACAGGGAAGCCAATAATTGGTGTGAGCACACCGGCAATAGTTCCCACAGAAAAAGAATTGCGCTTTTATGAGGGCGCATGCGGGATACATAAGTTGGCGTTTGTGCGGTGGTGATTGGGTCAGGAGGCGGCCCTCTTACCCAGAGCCCGGGCTAAGTTTTGGCACTATCACCACATGCTCACCCATTAGTGCTAGGAAACATTAGTGCTTAATAATTACAATAGCAACGCTGCCATTGTGTTCACCTCGGAAGCATTATAATTGTCCTGACAACCCCAGGAGGCACAGTGAATGGGGGGAGAGGTGAGATTTTCGCTCTCTTGAAGCTTTCGATTCTGCCCCCCCTCTCCGCCTGGCCACCACCGCCTCCGTTGGGCCCAACTGGTGCACAGCTATTGCAGCCGGGCCAGGTGAGATGCCAGCTCAAATCGCACTTGAAAAGTTAATCGCACTACGAGCGCGAAGACTACTTGCGGCAAGAAGCAGTGATGCACAATGCAATACAGTGTAGACCGCTTATGTCGCGAGAGCCGCAAAAATCCGCGCTTACCCCAACTTGTGTTCACGATGCCGAAGGCGCCTGCTTATCAGCGCAATGCACTGGGGGTGGAAATCTTCGGATTCGCACAGTTTTGCTTGTTCAGAAAGGGAAAGTGCGGTGACTTATCTGCACAACGTTTTAAAGCGTGAACCGCATGGAGCGATTTCTTCTCGCAAAGACATGCAGTGCACGCCGCAGGCATGGCGACACCGGTGCTGATACAACTGGCGTAATGTGTGTGGCGCGGTACGAGGCTGAACTTGCGCATTGAAGAGTGTTGAGGCACTCTAGATTTCAATGCAAGTCAATAATGGACATCTTACAGGTGCCTGCTGCTGATGACTCCATGTTATACTAAGAACACGCTTCGTGCAACCTCACACATGAGCTCTTACCGGTCCTGGTTTCTTTTCCCCCTGCCCTCCCAGAGGAGGAGCTTAAGCTCCTGAGGTGAGGGGGAGGGGGCTTCAGCAAAAAGAGGAGTGTGTTGGCGGATGCTGAGATGCAGGTGGCCCTCATCCAATGCATTTTCTTAACGTAGTAAGTAACAAAAACAGTTTATGACAAAAATGTTTACCGTAAATTATGTGAAAAAAAAAACATTGCTGGATGCATTTATTCAGATATGCCCGAAACTTCACTTTCGAAATCGTTAGTAATGTCAACAGTAACTCATCCATGCTAGTCGAGTCAAATTGGATCCTAGGGACCACAAATTTCAGTTGCCCCAGTGCATGATGAAATTTTACTGCGTTACCCATTACTGCAATAGTTGTTTGTAACAGTCAGCCAAAAAGCGCCACCACGTCTAAGCTTTCCATGCTGCCCAATTCTCTTAGTGGTATCGCTACTCAGATCAGCGTACTACAGCCGTTGAGCAGTGGGGATGTGACACACAATGCGCTTTCCAGGACTTTAAAGGTGAGCTTTAGGAGTGGTTAAAAAATTCAGGGCCACAGCTATCTCAATGCCTTTCAACGTTACGGGAGGATATTGAATGTTCAGCATTGCTCCTCTAATGGTTTTAATATGCCCTGTAGACAATCCAGAGCATCTAAAGGCCGATCTACACGACGGATCCATTCCGCGGTCCAATCGGTCACGTGATGAGACGTCATGGGCCGCCGCTGGTCCGATCCAAAGCGGAGCACATCCACACTGCGGGCCGGCTGAGCGGACCGCAAATGGCCGACCGTCTGAACTCGCAAACTAGACGGTTAACACAGGCGCCGTTTGGCCGCGACAACTGGTTGTAATGCGCAAGCCTGCACGAAATATTTCATCCCGACAATAACAGCCACCCGCATGCAGCCCGGGTGGGCGCGCTCGCGCAGCCGCCGGCGTCGTTCGCACGAAACATGCGGTGAAACAATGTGATAATGGATCGCAGCATCGCACCAGTAAGAGCCTAGGATTGCTAGTAAAGCGCAGATTAAGTATGCGTCGCTATTGTCAAGCCTAGCCCGCCGGCTATTCCACCGAAGGTGATTGACAGGCTTCCTTCGAAGCGCTTTGAAACAGCCGCGCTGCCCGCGCAGTTCTCTTTTGGTGCAACTGGACCCGGCTCTGCCCACGCTGCGGCGCGGGAGCTGTCAGACCACGTTGATTGATGTCGCGGTCCGCCGTCGAGACTGCGGAACCGAAAAGCCTCGGCGAATATTTGGACCACGAGGGCCGCGGTCCTTCGCGGTCCAACGGCGGTCCGCGCGAACTGGTGACGTCCTATCACGTGATGCGCAGACCGCGATCCAAATAAACCGTTTTGGTTTGGCCGTGTGGATCGGCCTTAATGAGCTGACATTTTCAAATTCATGAGTTTTCCAGTTTTTCTCCTTTGCTTTGTTAAATTTTCTTAGTGACAAGAACTTGTAGTCGCGCAGTTTCTCTTTTGGTGCAACTGGACCCGGCTCTGCCCACGCGGCGCGGGAGCTGTCAGACCACGTTGATTGATGTATGTAATGCCAGACCACGTTGATTATGTAATGCCTTCGGGCCCTTAAGGAACTAATAAGTGAAATGAAATGAAATGAAAGTATGCTGTCACTCCCCTAAAGCATGTAAAAAAGCACTAAGAACTTCTCATTCATCCAAAAAGAAAACAGAAGAGACAGGTGATGAAATGTACTGCAAATAAGATATCTTTAAACATGGTATAACAAATTTCAAATCAACCAAACATTTTCAAATCAAAACAATAAAAAAAGTGAATACAATCAAATATGCTCGAGTGCGAGGTATTTATGTCTGCTGATAGCGCCCAAACTGTCAGAATTGAGGTTCTCTCTGAAAGTCAACCTGGACCTCACTGCCTCGTTCTAAGCTTGCGCAAAATGTTTCAGTGTTGCATTTCATTGCTTAATGAGTTCAATTTGCTTTGGATGAGGACAACCTGCCTGTATCTCAGCATCAGCCAACACACTCCTCTGTTTTGTTACTTACTACGTTAGGAAAATGCATTGGATTAGGGCCACCTGTATCTCAGCCATCAGCCAACACACTCCTCTTTTTGCTGAAGCCCCTCCCCCTCACCTCATGAGCTTAAGCTCCTCCTCTGGAAGGGCAGGGGGAAAGAAAACAGTGACCGGTAAAGAGCTCAAGTGTGAGTTGCACGAAGCGTGTTTTAGTATAACATGGAGTCATCAGCAGCAGCACCTGTAAGATGTCCATTATTGACTTGCATTGAAATCTAGAGTGCCTCAACACTTCTTCAATGCGCAAGTTCAGCCTCGTACCGCGCCACACACATACGCCAGTTGTCGCCATGCCTGCGGCGCACACACATTACAGCACCGGTGTGTCGCCATGCCTGCGGCTTGCACTGCATGTCTTTGCGAGAAGAAATCGCTCCATGCGGTTCGCGCTTTAGAACGTTGTGCACATAAGTCACCGCACTTTCCCTTTCTGAACAAGCAAAACTGTGCGAATCTGAAGATTTCCACACCCAGTACATTGCGCTGATAAGCAGGCGCCTTCGGCATCGTGAACACAAGTTGGGGTAAGCGCGGATTTTTGCGGCTCTCGCGACATAAGTGGTCTACACTGTATTGCATTGTGCATCACTGCTTCTTGCCGCAAGTAGTCTTCGCGCTCATAGTGCGATTAACTTTTCAAGTGCGATTTGAGCTGGCATCTCACCTGGCCCGGCTGCAATAGCTGTGCACCAGTTGGGCCGAACGGAGGCGGCGGTGGCCAGGCGGAGAGGGGGGGGCAGAATCGAAAGCTTCAAGAGAGCGAAAGCCTCACCTCTCCTCCCATTCACTGTGCCTCCTGGGGTTGTCAGGACAATTATAATGCTTCCGAGGTGAACACAATGGCAGCGTTGCTATGGAAATTAAGCACTAATGTTTCCTAGCACTAATGGGTGAGGATGTGGTGATAGTACCAAACTTAGCCCGGGCTCTGGGTAAGAGGCCGCCTCCTGACCCAATCACCACCGCACAAACGCCAACTTATGTATCCCGCATGCGCCCTCGTAAAAAGCGCAATTCCTTTTCTGTGGGGACAATTCACGGTGTGCTCACACAATTATTTGCTTCCCTGTAATTATAAGCCTTGTTAATCTCCCGACTAGTTTGGCCGCCACCTCCTACAGTGGCAAGCCAGGTGGCCCTTCACCACAAGTAATGAAACCCCTGCACCGTGCTGCCTCATTCTGTCATTTATGCACCGTCCCGTCTGTCCTTTACGTAGCATTTGCCACAGGACAACGGGGCGCGATATACTGCCCCTTCTTTGCAGATGACAAACCTGGTGCTATTTTTTTAGTGCAAGTTGGCGCTTTTTATTAAATGGCGGGGCACATTGCATCGGCTTGCAGCTGCAGTGTCTCCTACGTCATCGCTGCACTTTTTACGCACTTTTTCCAGGCAGAACATCACCCCGTGTGCAAATGGCACAGGCACATGCAGCAACTTGTTGCAGTTGGCGTAATCTCCGCTTGGAGAACGCGCATCACAGTTTGCCTACTTTCCTACTGCTTTCGCAGAGGCAGCCTGGGCTGATACCGTTTCTGGTGGACCAGGACGGCGACCTTTGCCTTCACGTAGATGGCCAACGCCTCTTCTCCACCTCTTCTTTTCTAGCTGGCGTCTGCTGCCTGTTTGCAGCGTTTTGGGTATTCCATATAGAGTACCCAAAGAAAGCCCATCGTGTGCTCACATTCCTGGAGCATGCTTTCCGGCAATTTTCAAAAACAAAGCCGCGACTGAAATCTCTTGACCTAATTAACTTTTTTAGTGGTACTGCGGCACCGCCTGGCGCCGACGATAAGTAAGAGTGTCACTGAAACATTTTGGGAAGCAGTCTCCCACCTTCCTTCAAACCTTTTTTTTTCTATTTGTGCAGCTTTCCTGTGTTTCCCTCCACTTTTTGTGATACTTGTGTTCTCTTAAATTTTTTTATATTTGTGCTGTTATATGTAGCATTGTGTGTTTGTGATGTATTTTATTAAGTAGTTTTCACTTTTTGTTATACAATTGAATTGCTGTGATATTTGTCTGTGATTTTGCAGTTTTGTTTGATATTTTTTTACGGGTCTTTCATGTTCAGTACATTGTGTGATATTTCAGGCTTGTGTAATATGTTCAATTGTGTTTTACCCGCCGCGGTGGCTCAGTGGCTAAGGCGTGCTGCTAAGGCGGTCGCGGGTTCGAATTTCGGCCGCGGCGGCCGTTTTTCTGATGGAGGCAAAAAAGCAAAAACGTCAGTGTGTACAAGATTTCCGCGCACGTTAAAGATCTCCAGGTAGTCAAAATTAATCCGGAGCCCTCCTCTGCGGCACGCCTCATTGCCTGCATTGTGTCGGCGCATTAAACCCTCCAATCAATCAAATCAATCAATTGTGTTTTACTATGTTGTGCTGATTTTTAATCTGTCTAATTTTCTTAAACTCTACCCTTTTTTTGATGTTTTCTTTTCTGTGATATGTTTTATTTTCGTCCTTTTTAAAGTTTTGAACTACTTAATGTTTTTTGTGACATCTAGTCTGATTTCTGTATACGTTGTGTTTATGTGTAATCTTTTTTATTATTTTCCGCTGTACCTTTTTGATAGCGGCACAAGTGTTTGTGAGTTTCACAGTTTTATCATGAGTTTCAACCCTCTTTAATACTTTCTGTGAACTGTGCATTTCTTGTGATAATATCTTGTCTTTCGACATTTTCTAACATTTTGTATATTTCAACATTTATAACCTTTTCATTTACTCTATCTACCCTTTTTTGTGGGTTTGCACTTCTGTGTTACGTTTGAGTTTGTGTTCGCTTCGCAGCTTTATGTTATCTTTTTATTTTATTGTTTGAGGTCCAGTGTCTGATTTTTATATTTGTATGTGTCAATTGTTGAATAAATTATGCACAAGATTCAAACTGCTTGTTTCATTCCGAATATCTGCCCTAATTAATGGCAAAACTACTCCCAGTGCACCTCCTAAAACCTCCCAAAATGCCGTTCGGAATACTCCTAATGTACTCCTCGAAAACACCTAAAGGTAGCATAAACTACGCCTAATTCACCTGTATAAAACTCCCAATACAAGGCAAAAATACTTACAACATGCTGCATGGAAACTCCCAGTGGGAGGCAATAATATACTCCCAATGCTCCCCCTGAAAACTCCCATTCTAGTGGCAGTAGAACAAAACTCCCATATAGTACTAAATAAACTGCCAAAATAATGGGAGTTTTGCAAAACTCCCATTGGAAGGAGTTTTTGAAACTCCCACTTGGGTTCCAGTTACGACACAAGCCATTTACTCCCATTCCGGCTAATTTGTGTTCTGTGTGTACACAGCACGATAAGCTTGAGTAGACACCGTTTTTTAGTATAAACTACCGCCTTGCACCTTTTACCGCGCTTTTTATATCATACAGCAAAAACCGATCCCACGTCTATTTTAAATACACCAAAAGCTGCTATAAGTTATGTACTGATGTTTTGCCTCAAATTACCTGATATTTGATTTGGGGTGAGCAGTTTTTGTATGCATTATGCATGTCACCAGTTCGAGTACTTTGGAACGGTTCTGCCTATATATACTTGTTCGAGAAGCCCTTCAACTTTTGCCCGGGCGGCTGAATTGAGTGATAGACCGACAGCCAGACCAAACATTTCGGGCTTGGGCAGCCCAAGAAAGACCCTAAGTCCTATGGGTGTGCGGGGCGATGATTGGACACTTAATAAGCGACGCGGGAACTGTGTGGAACGGGCAACAGTTGCGGCAGCGGCTTCGGCAACTAAGCGAAGGAGCGGAAGTTGAGGGGACGGCGTGGTATGGGGTTGCCGCTATTACAGGCCGCCGAAAAAGGATGAGCCAATTGGGCCAACCTTAGCCGCCATCTCCTCATAGCCACCTAATAAAGATGTAGGCTACAACAGCGCCTACAGAATTCGTTTGCTAGTTAATCCGCAACTACACCGACTCACCCGCACTCACGCACTCAGGCTGGGTATCTTCATTTCCGAGCCTGACCAGTGGGGTCTGACCAAACCGTGGCCTCCGCGATCGGCTACCGGCGTTGCGCCGTTGCTCAGGCCGTCCCAATCGCCCGGAGAGAGCGTAATTCCGAAGAGACTGTTTCGCCGATTTCCGCCGCACCGCGGCGCGCGTAGCCTAAGGTCGTATTCCCTGGCGCGAGCGGGCGCAGAGGACGAAAACTCGGCCTTCGCAACCTGTGTGCGACGTCTAATAATAAAAAAAGGTACCGCACACCAATGCAGGAGAAAGGTAGAAGTTGTTGCTGGTGCCATTAGGGTAGTTACTGGTGCCTTTGAATTTTCGACGCAGACTATGCCCGGGGTGATGCATAAGTGAATTCATTGCACGGCAGTATTCTTTTTTGTAGTCAAGCATGGTTCCAAAACACAACAGGTTTTCCGGTTTTATTTCTGAAAATATCGTACATGTTTGGAACGCACGGAACGCATATCCCGTGCGTTCCGAGCAAGAACCAAATTATGGGAATTCAACCGACCGAAATCCAACCATTAGTAAACACGAAAATACCCCTATGTCGTTTCCTTTTTTTTCCTTTAAACGTGCCGTCTTTGCCAGGTAAAGTAGAAGACATGGCACACTACTTTAAACGTTTGGCGTAACTTTACCGCGATACTATTAAAAGAGACGTCGTATACTTCAGCATCTGAAGTGTATACTGTCCAAATGGCTATCGGTATGTCTTCCGCAATAGGCAGGGTAAACGTGCTGGTGCCGTTTATTGGCATGCATGCTTGCATATACAAACGTACAGAGACTTCCAGTCTACCATATATGGACGTGGTCTAAGTAATGTTAAAAAAAATCTTTACCCAAGTTACGATTGTATAGTTTCTCAACTTGGTGTGTTTATTCACTAATATCCCGAACAACTTACTTACCAGCCGATGTTGTGCATACAAATATTAGTGATCAGCTTAACTGCTTACCGAAAAAAATATTGCCCTTAATATGTCATGCCAACAAATTATGTGCATAATATATTGCCCCAGCCAACCTGGAAATTCAGAAACAGTCTTTCGAAAAAAAATACATATGTAGAGTCGATAGCGATATAAAAGGCATCGCGGAATACCATGACTTTTTCACTCACGGCAAATAATTTGGTAGCGAGATTGAAGTAGGTACTTGAAAACCCTAAGCATATTAAATAAAACGCAAAAAAATGATTGATTCGTACCCGTGGAAGCCTAACAGATTATTTGACTATCGTAGTCGCCTGCCTATAAACAATACACGAGAGCTTATCGGTATTACGCTGTTTTCGCGCACGTGCATTCGCGCACACACACACACACACACACACACACACACACACACACACACACACACACACACACACACACACACACACACACACACACACACACACACACACACACGCACGCACGCACATACACGCGCGCAAACACGCGTACGCGCACGCGCGCACGCACGCACGCACACACACACACACACACACACACACACACACACACACACACACACACACACACACACACACACACACACACACAACGGATACCCAGAGCGTTCGAAACAACTTAAAAGGCAAAAAAGCATATTTTCGCGCAGCGATATCGCGCGAAAATGATGTAACAGCGAAAAAACGAATTCAGCACGCTGGCATTCACTCTGCCCGAGATGACAGAACCCTGGGCTATGGCATTCGCCTTTCAAGCAAACGACCACTAAAGCTGCGTGCAAAGGCAATCGTGGGTGTTAAACAACGTACGTTAAACAACTTTGTACTTGTAGGATCGAGTCAAAATACATAGACCACATATTGAGAGTTTTCTATACCGAAGACGAGACAACGAAGGCTAATTTACAACTCAAAGCGCAGGCAGCGTCGGCCAGACGAGCCTCGCTTCAACCTTAGGCTAACGGCGCCGCCTCGCGGCGTGTGTCGGAGTTAGCAAAATTACACCGTGGCCTCCGCGATCGGCTGCCGGCGGCGCGCCGCCGGCAGCCGATCGCGGAGGCCATGATTACACGGCTCCCCTTGCTTCCGCGCGAATGGGACGGCCGGAGCAACGGCGCGCCGCCGGCAGCAAATCGCGGAGGCCACGACCAAATTTGGATACTTGGCATTGGGTACAACAGGTGGCGCCGCAAGCGTCAGCGCACGCTACAAAAAACACTGCACTAAACCTAAAGTCCCTCGATCGGCGTTTAGCCAAGTAGCGACAAGTTCCTCCTCTCCACCCCTCTCCCGCTCCCCTCGCGTCGTCTGCTAGCGCTGTCCGCCATGAACTTCCTAACTCGCGGCAGCTGCACGCCCGCCCGGCACATAGGCAGCGTCGCGCGCACTGCCTGCGCAGTAGTGCGAAGCTGCTTCCCCAACGTTTCGCTGCAGAATACAGCGGTAACGTTATTATTCATGCCATACCACACAAAAAAGGAAGTCAAGCGCTGAATATACCCGGTGAAAAGCCGATGAAGGGACTTCAGCTACGCGTGCCGTCACTGAGCAGTGAGCGCGGCAGTGAGCATGGTTTGCTGGCTCTCAGATTCAGGCCAGCGTGCGTCGCACTCGGTGTCTGACGGTTCGTAAGGCATGTGGATGATGTTTAAGTGCCTTCATGTTCGGATTAAGTATAGAAAAGGTAATCAACATTAGCTAAAGCTGCCTCGACGGATTTGCTTTTATATTAAGCCCATTGATCGGCGGCGATGCTGGCCGTGCACCCTTCGCGAGTATTTTTTGTTTGTTTTTTCGCAGTGTGCCTTTCTAACAAAATTTTTTGCGCGCTGGGAGTTCCCCGCAGCAGTAGTTAAGGTGCGTACTGTCACATTTACGAATGCAGCCTTGAAAAGTTGCGTTACAAGATTGTTTATGTACCGCAATGTTGTACAATTATGACACCGAAGTAGATAACAGCTTGGTAATTACTCCACACGGACGTTTCTTAGTCGCCAAGGTAGAAAAGCATGCTAAGCTTCTGTAAAACAAATGCAATTTTTTCCAGAATAGAGTACTGCCCAGTACCTCCCAAACATCGTTCTACCCACAATATCTCCTCAGAACTGCTTCATAGACAGTAGTGCTTTGCCCTGTCAGTCTGCGTATATGCTCCATACAGCCGCCGAGGTTCTAAAGAAAAACATGGAATGTAGCCTTTAATGCTTGCAGTTTATTAGTTTCAAATAAAATCAAGCCTATTTTCTCAGGCAGCAATGCTAGAAGTTCATAGAGTAATTCTGTTGAAGTATTTTTTTTTGCTATCTTATATAGAATACAATAAAGCCTCCCTTCAGGGATTTCCGTTATTTCCTGCAATTTCGCATATGAAATGTGGGTAAAACTTTGACATACTTCCGAGTCTAAACCATGTAGTTGGCTCAGTGGCAGCTGCATTTCATTTTCGTATTTTATATTTTTTGTAATTTTCCGAGGGATCTGGCGGATGTATATTACAAGGTGATATTTTGCATGCAGCATGCTGTTAGCTTGAACGTTAGAGAAATAGGTTTTGTCAAAGTCAAACACTTTTCGGATCATGCTCAAATAATAGAATTTAACACATCCAATATTGAAGATAAAGCAAAGTTTTATATAAAGTAATCCGGTGCCACAAATGCCATGCATGACACTGTAGCTGTCAATCTATTTGTGTAGAGATCTATTTGTGTAAAGATATTACCTTAGTTCGACGCAAGAAATGTACTCTCTTCAACTGAATATATTCTGAGAGTAATCTGGAAGAATCTCACGTGACGTGTTCAAAATCTTTTTTATTGGTGTACAGTTAAGCAAAATTTCAGCAAACTTGTGGGGAGTCCAGGGTACAGCATTATTTGCCTTCAAATAAACATTTCAAAATAAACACCTCACACTGTGAAAAGTCATATGACATAACTGAAGGAACACACAAAGAATCGTTTAACATCAAAACACTGCTCATTCAATGATAGGAAGACAAACAGGTGCAAAAAATCGAACTCAGAAAATCTGCTCATCTTAACAGCTACAAGCTCTAGATTTGAGTGAAAAATGGGGAAGGAAGAGGAGGATACATTAGAGCGAAATTGTTAGATACAGCATTCAGGCTTATTAAACATCTGTACATCTCAACAACTGCCAGCTGACAAATCAACTCTTCAAAAAAGCATGGGAACAAAACCAAACAAAAAAAGAAAAAAAAGAAACCCAGCTGTAATGGGGTAGCTCACAGCCAGATATTTAGAGACGTTATCCAGGTTTGCTCAAAACTCCATCCTAATCGTTGCATGTAGTAGTTCCGAAAGTATTGCGAAAAGGCACAGGTAAACAGTGGGGGACAAAGGCCATCACCTCAGAATAAACTTTTTACACACACCATTAGGACTTGTTTAAAAACATGCATCAAGTAAACAGCAAACTTAAAATGCGCTCGCTCTTATGTATTAGACAGTAATGCATACGTGAAAAGCAAATGATAAGGAACACAAGTGGCAGAATTACACAATGTTCAGAAGGCTGAATTGAGCAACTATAAAATTTCGCAGGTGTAGGAACAATGCATCAGAGGAAAAGAGGTCCCCACAGGCAAAACTCAAACAACTAGCAGCTTCTCAATCACTCATCTGAATGCCAAAACCAAAACATGAGCAATGACCATCCACCGCTCCTGTATATATATAAATGAAAGAAAATACCCTTCAAATTTCAAAAGAGAAGAAACATGAATATCAACACATGAGACACTATAACTCTTCTATCAAAATGCCTTTCATAAACAATTCAAACAAAACGTCGTCGAACATCTTCAATATTCACAGCTTGGCTTGCATACAAGTTGTTCCATAGGATAGACCAAAAATGAAGTTTCGGAATGACGACGGATAAAAACAAAATGCTTGAGGCACGACACATTATGGAAAGGACATCTGGTGCTTGATATTACTCCTGACTGACTGTATGCCTTTTTAACAACCTCTTCAATGTGCACATGAAAACGTAGTGCTGAATCGAAAAAAAATCCCAAGGTCATGACACCCATCAACCATTTTCAGGATGCATTGATCTAACATGTAATCATATAACACACTTGTGCATTTCCTGGTTAGACTCATTACATGTGTTTTGGTAGGATTTAATTATAACTTGTTAACAAGGCACCAAGTACTTAAAGGGGCACTGACACAAAATTTTGAAGGCGAGATAACGTCGGAGATAGATTGGTGGGAACACATATACATCATCTGCAAAATATCAGCGGCGAATACAGCCTAGTATTTAAAATCAATTTTGGTGTGCGACAACCGAGCAGCCAGAGAGGACCACGCGCAGTTGTAAATAAACAACATCCAAACACGTCACGAGTTTGTGTTTGCCGCTTCCGCACTACCGGCGTTTTACGCGGGCTCGCCCGGCTCGCCGCTCCAATCGGACGGCCGGAGGGCGGAGCTTCTGCTCTCGAGAACGAACGACCCGATCGTTGGCGGCGGAGGCGCCGTGATTTCGTCAGCTAATCGGGCAGCTGGCCGCGACCAAAGTTCTACAGCGATTCCAGGCACTCTGTTTCTATTACTGATTACCATTGGATGCGAAAACGCGCCGGAGGCACGAAAAGCCCACTGAGCTAGCCGCACGGTCGCTGTGCAGGCGGCGGCCACGGCCGCGAAGTGGCCCAGGCCGGCGCAGGTAGCTCGAGTGATAGCTTGTTAACCGCTGCACGAAATTGAAGTCCCGACCATAGTGGCTTAAATGAGAAAGGAGTTGATGATGCGATGGCGGGTTGCATTAAAAATTGTCATCCGCACCGCTTACGAGAGCGGCACTCGAATATCCGCCGCAGTGCTGAGCCGAACACATCTGTAGGCGGACCTGTATGGCAGACCGGCCGGCTCTCCCAGCGCGCGTCTTGCCACCCACCGCCTCGAGCGTCGCGCGTCGTTCTTTAGCCGCGGTAGCATTTGCACTCGCAGCGCCTGCGTCACATCCACGGTCGCTTTTTAATTAAGCGCCTCACGAGATCAGTACGTGGGGGCATTCGCAGAAACTGCCGTCGATGCGGATTCGACAGTGCTACGGCGGCTCTGCTCTGTGATATCCCTCCGGCGGTCACGTGGTCAGCTTTGTTCACACAAAATCCACAAAATCCATCGTTTCGCGGCACTCGCTGAAACCGAAACTGCGACTGGCCGCATAAAATCCCTCTAATTAAACAACCGTCGCACGCTGAAGCAAATGAGGTTTCTACAGGTTATAAGTAGGTCACTAGCTACTTATCGCAACGAAAAAAACAAGATGCTAAATTTTTGTGTCAGTGCCCCTTTAAACTGCAAATATCGGACTGTAAAAGGGCACATTCTTCACGGGAGTCAACTTTTCGGAATAGCTTGATATCATCCACGTGGAGAAGCATTTGGCTATTGCTTACTGAACAAGAGAGGTCGTTAAAAAAACAATGAACAAAAGTTGACCCAAAATGGATCCTTGAGGGACTCCTGTCTTGGAAAAAGGGGTTTAGACAACATGCCACCTACGCGTACAATTGTTTGGTTGGCTATTTAGGCAGTCACGAATTGACATGCAAAGGTTGTTGCAAACACCATATCGTACCACCTTTTGAATTAGAAGATTTTGATCCACCAAGTCAAAAGCCTTAGACAGATCAAAGTACACTACATCAACCTGGCCACGATTGGCGATGATTCAGCTAGTGCATCCAACAAACATTGTCAGGTTGGTTTCAACCGATCAGCCTTTTAGAAATACATGGTGAGCATCTGGTATTTGACATATAAAAAGAAAGATAAATGCCTGAATAACACAATTTCAAAAACCTTGGCAAAAGGACTTAGCAAACCTACTGCTCGTTTTTTTGTAACGGCACGCTCGTCACTGGGTTTGAACACAGGGGCAAGCACGCCTTTCTTCCACAGAGAAGAAAAAATGCCCTACGAAAGTGAGATGTAAAAAAAAATATGCGTCAACAAAGGAACGAAAATAGTTTCTTACATAACAAACATTTTAGTTCACGAGAGAACCAGGCTGGATAGCTGCTTCTAAAAGTTTGTTGTTTCGGGATGAACACCTGAAATGATTCATGTATAACTCTTGTTAGTATGCCAACTGTCTCATTTACATTGCGCTGGTATGAATGTCTGACCAATCATGGTCACGCAGAAAGAAAAGGCCGGAATAGTCTCCTTTTGAAACTTCTCAGTTACGACATGTTTACTTCGACCACTACAAAATGCAAACGATATTGCCAATGAAGCATGCCATACATCTGGAGGGACAAGGGGTTTTTTGACCACTACAAAATGCCAACGATATTGCTAATGAAGCGTGCCATACAACTGGAGGGACAAGGGGTTCAGCAGGGCTTAGACGTAGCAGGGCATGTAAAGCTAGATGATGGCTCTGGCAGCCTCCCGCATTCCGATACTTTTGCTGCCACATCTCGGTGCAGGTGGTTCTTCGGAAATTTTTCATTCAGCTTACGCAGGTACAGGTGCACCCGGGTACGCAGGAAGCATTTCGTGAGCTTTTGCGGCACGCCATGGCAGCCTGGAAGGGTTGTGGACGTAACTTTGAGAATGGCTTTGTTGATGGCCGCTAGCTGTGAACGGTTCTCAAGCAGTGCTTCCTTGTTATGCCAAAAAAATGCCTCCGATGTTCTGAGGATTTCAAGTGCAGCTGCTGTGGGAGTAACCAATGGCATCCTGTTCGGGAGGTAAGACTTCAACTGCAGCACCATGCTGCACTCTTCCACTGGCTTGTCAGCACACATAGCCGCGGCACAAATGCTGCATGTTTTGAAGTTCTTTTTCACTTGCCCGACAATGTACCCACAAAGGTACTCAAACGCACCTGCGTCGTCCACAACAAACCGTTCAAGCATGTCAGCTGTCGGACAGAGAACACGAATTGGCTGCTTCCTGGGCTTACTGCTGTTGATGCCGACAAGCATTTCCCCTTCCACACAACTGTAGCTGCCATTGGGATTTGGCCGTAAGAACTGCGACAGTGACGCACTCCTGGTCGCAGACTTGAAGTCTTTTGGCTTCGGTGTGGGGTTTTTCAACCGAATTGTCGAAAAAAAATTCTCTAAGGCATCCTGACTGAGGCGGGAAAGCAAAACGTACAGGAAACCGTAATCTTGCAACAGGCTTTCCTGCAGTTCAAGAGCAGCCCTTGTTGACAGAAGGACTCCAGTATGAATTGGTTTCCAGGGTCCTCCCTCACTCCCTATCGCCAGACCTTGAAAAAGAAGTATGAAGCTTTCAAGAAACTTCACACCATCCGGGTTTTGGTGCATCATAGCATCCTTTTTTGTTCGGGGTGTCAGCATGACAAACCACTTCTGCACCTGGTCAACAAACCAGGCAGTTGTTACAGCTTCTGCCTCTAGCTCCTCTAACTCTCCTTTTTCCACATAATACCTTAACGCCGCCGCGGTATCATGGTGGAAAAGCGTGTAGGCAGGCCCAACCTTCATCTTGTCGAAGTGCTTTGGGCTGATCGAGGCTTTTGTCAGCCTTGGAGCTATCTTAAACTCCGCACCCCTCCTCTAACTCAATCACTTCTTCTATTGGAGCCAAGGACACTTTGTTGGTTGGCAAGTTGTTCTCTTCAACCACCTTGGCTGGAAGATAAATTGTCTGGTTTTTCGTCAGGTGGCCCCCGCAAGTTTTTGAGCAGGTGCGGAACATCAGCAAGGAAGTACAACCGTCGCGTTCTATCATGTGGGTGTTGCACAGAGCAGCTTCGCTGTCCTCCCTTCCCAGCACGCAGCCCGAAACGGTTCCACACTGCCTGATTGCAGGAGCCCATGTCGCTAATGAGAGCATGCACTTTGATGCCAATGCTTTCACAGGCAGCAATTGATTTCCACAATCCTGTCTTTAACAGTGTCAGCATGAAATGAGTTTTCCGTTAGCTCGTACGCTACAGTCTGTTTCCAACGCGTGGACAGCCGCCCCAACATGAACACCAGCCCATGGGTAGCTAATGCATTTTCTGGCATCTTGCCATTGGATAACGGTACCGTTGGTCGACCAATGAGCATGCCAGTGGAGGGATCGAAATCCAGGCCTTTGGCGAGCTGAATCTCGTCCATCATGAGAACAGCGTGCCGCTCACTTTCCTCAAGAAGGTTCATCTGGAAGAAAAAAACCATAGCCCAACCCGTAACAAGCTGTTGAATATCAGGCTTATCCAATTATAACGTGCATCTTTTTTCTAGAAACATAACATGCATGTCAGGAACAAGTCTACACTGAAACTATGCTAATGAGTGCTTATTGTAACATGCAGTTAATAAGGTTTAAAGCGTGCAAGCAATGAGAAAAACAAATAAATTGTGCAGGAGGCAATTATCTTTCCAAACGAAAGCAGCAACTGTATAATATTCAACAGCCTCCGCAACACAGCCAACAAAGCATTTTATTCATAACGTTTATTTTCCATGCAGCAGACAGACCAACAACGCTTCTCATTAATGTGTGCCAGTTCAGCTTCCTTTATCCCAGCTTCATGTGCAGTTTCATAACTCATTTATAAACCCCAAAGGGGCACTAAAAGCTGAGAACTCTACTTTAACTGAAGATAACTTATTTGAAACCACTTTCAGATTTAATTCGACGGCTTACTCTTTTGGTGAGAAATAAATAATCAAAGCTGGCCTTTCTCTCTCCCATTTTCCTTTCATACTGTAAGTGACGTTAAAGAGCCATCACAAAATACTCAGGGCAAGCTGCGGTCCTATTCTACACTTCACTTCATAGCCATCTCTTAGAGTGGTTGTTCCCATTGCCTTTCAGTGTTGTAGCAAAGATCACAAGCCAATCAGAAGAAAATTTTTGAGACTGGCTGTTTGATATATACATGGTACGCATCCCCATTCAGTCACCCATTAGCATATTTTACTTCGCTTGCAAAGGTTCTGCATACATTTATTTTACACTGACTAACACGTGCCTACTGACTCCGAGTTACAGAAAACTACTTGAGCACACTCCATCAATTTAACTGATCACACCAAATTAGTCCAGGAAGTGTTCGGGGGGACAGTATCTGTTTTCACATGTTTGGCATTTTCTGCTTAAATAAACAACTGCTGCTGCTGATGCGAGAGCTACACTTGTATTTACGAAATTCTGATCTGCTGATCAGGGCTAACCTGCTTTTACTCTTTCCGATTGTTTCTCCTTGATTGATTTTGGGGTTTAACGCGCCGACGCAACGCAGGCGATGAGGCGCGCCGTAGTGGAGGGCTCCGGATTAATTATGACCAGCTGGGGATCTTTATCGTGCGCCGAAATCTCGTACACACGGGCGTTTTTGCTTTTCGCCTCCATCAGAAAAGCGGCCGCGGCGGCCGGGAATCGAAACCGCAACCTCGTACTCAGCAGCGCAACGCCTTAGCCACTGAGCCACCGCGGCGGGTGATGGTTTCTCCTTGGGCATCTCAATAAATACACAACATTAATTTTTGCTAAAAGCTGCATTTAGAGCTGTCATAAAAATACCAGTTATATTCGGGCACCACAAGTAGGTAATGCTAAGTATAAAACGAGGTTATTATCATACCTTGATCTTTAGCAAGTCCATCATTTCCTGGATAATTCCTGGAGCAAACTTGAATGCCTCCATCCGACGCTGTAAGGTCCGTTCTGCAGGCAAAGGGCTGGCGAGCTCACGAACTAGATTATAACCTTGCGAACCGCAGGATAGTCTCAGTTTGATGGCTTTTACGACCGTTTCTTCACTCCACGTCGTTCCTTGCATGGTCTTCTTATGCAGGCTGCCAACCTGGTCCTCATTAAAAAACCTGTCGATACCTGGGCACAGTACAAAAAAAAGAGCAAGCTATAATTTCAATTGCCAATTTCGCTATTCATATGCTGAATTGAAGTATAACATCAATAAAATACAAGAATATGTGACCACCATAGGCAGATTAATACATAAGAGTGAAAACCTCACAAACAGCAAAAAAAGCGAGAAAAATGTGCAAAACAATGATGAAGTACTTTTGCTATAACTAAATAACACAATGCTTCAGGTGGCAATGCATACTAGGCACTACGGCATTGTCCAAAGCACTGTCTCGCATGCACTCGAATATTTGGGATGACTGCGAGCATTGAATTATACCTTATGAGTTGCTAAAATATTTTTGCCTTATTAGGTTGGGATAAGCAGTGGTAAATGCAGTTCAAATGCCTTTTGTTAAGGTTGACCAAAGTCTTGTCTGATACTAATACCAATAGGAGCTCACGATAATTTCTTCTTTTTTGCCTTTCGAGAAAGCCTTTGTACCACTTTGGTTACCGTGCTCTCATTCCCACATTTTTATTTCTGTCATAACCATAAAATTACATTAATTCCCTGCACATACTATGTTAGCGGCACAGATGCTACAGAGCGCTCCAACTAAAATGGCACTTTTTCCAAGCACTCCTGTACCATTCTCATTTCATTTTACACTGCAGTTCTATACAAGGTGGGTACCCAAGCTGTACAAACTCGGACCACAGCAAACAGTGCGAACCCAGCATAGAAGAAACAGCAACTAGTTTGTTTACTTTCTGAGGTAGACATACTAGTGGTGCTAGGTATAGGTTCATTAAATTGTGCTACCTTGTACAAGGTTTGTGTTCTGCTTCTCCAAAGTCTTTACCCGTTTCTGAGATGAAGATAGTTTTCTTTTCAAGGAGTCAATCTCGGCTTGCATATCTGCAACTGTTGAGCTCTGCGCACCTGTAATGCGCATGCACAGAATAGGTCATTTTTCACACCAAGAGGCACAAAAGAAGCGTTTGAAATGTCAGAAGTACAATATGTGACCTTTTTTGGAAATTTATGCAGAAGAAAAAGACAACACCATCGTCATTATCCGCCAGCAGCAGCTTATCTATGGATAAAAGTGTCTCCCGTAGGCTTCTAACACTAATACCCGTCACACGGTAAATCTAATGTCATTCTAAGTGAACGACATCTGGCTCGGCCGTGCGGGTCTACACGGTGAAACAAATGTCATTTGATTGTGATATCGGTGATAATTGCTGAGCTCGCAAAACTGCGAAATTATATTTAAAGCGCGTCTACAATGTTTTCACACATGATATTTTTTGTAAACATAACTGAATATTTTTTTAATAACTATAAGAAAATCACTGGTTTAGATGACATCAGTAGGCATCACAAACCGAGACAAAAAAGTCCACAAAAATCCGTATTTGGGTAGCGTGTACACCGGGGACGAGATTTTCTTTTCTTCTAGTACTTGTCTTTCTTTATTTGAATAACAACACGAAGAACAAAATATAAGTTTAAGTTAGAAACAGTATTCTTTGGTTTCTACTGAATTTTCTTGTCCAGTGACGTGCCACTCTGTCAAGGCTACTCATTTGGCTGCTATTTGAGGTCTGGGACCTCAGTTAGCCGCTGTATGTCATTCGCCTCAAATGTCAGTCGGTATTCTCGTGTACCACCGAATTAATGACATTTAGAGCGAATGACATTTGCTCTAAATGCCATTAGATCTGCGGTGTGACAGGGGTATTATACCCGTGCCACACGTACACGAAAAATGACAGTAGGTGCTTATGTATTAACTTTTAGTGCCATTAATTCGCTGCTACACGCAAAAATCTAATGCCATTCGCTCTAATGTCATTTTTGGTTTAAGGAGTTCCCCACAACTCATTTAACTTCACCCTCGAACGCCATGAGCACAAAATGAAACCTACGAAACTCTCAGCAGCAGAGTGTTGACGCGGAAACGTAGCCGAACTTCGAAATAAGGCGATTTTTTGTGCACCCTTGGTGCCGAAATATTGAAAAAGACGAATTTCACTAAAACAGCGGCAAAAGGCAAAACGTCACTCGTCGTGCTAAATTTTTCGGATTTGGCTACCACTGGCAGGCGATGGCAGCTGATGAAGCCACTTTTAGAAATGGCTCACACCATTTTAAGAAAACACTGTTTCTCATAACCTTTTCTTTCACAAAAAAACATTTGTAACCCTTGTGAGATGTTTTTCCCTACGTTAAAGACTTCTAAAATATGAGTAAATTTCTCTTTTTGGTCATGCTCACCATCATGCCTAACACATTTAAAATGCCTTTGCGGTTTCGCGTGTAGCACGGCCGCCCAGTTAATGTCATTTGGCATCTTAAGGCCTTCAGCACTTAATGTCATTTTTTGTGTACGTGTGGCACGGGTATTCTAACCCACATTACCCGAACCAATTCTTCGCCCCTGAATTTCATTTTGGTCACGATGTTCTATGTGAGCAAGCAGCTTAGCGTAAATGTGACAGCTGGAGACACAACCGACTTAAAATTTCACAAAGTGCTTTCACCATTTTTCCAGTGTTGCGTGCATTTGCAGATGTACCCATACTGATTAGCATTAGAATTGTCGTTAACATTTTAGCTGAAAGCTGCTCTTATCTACCTTTTGTCACTTTCCTGGCCAGTCACATTTGAACTTTTACAGGTACACTATCAGCTCGGATGGGTCCCCACTCCTCCAAGCACAGTAATGATTCATAGGACACATTTTTTTATACAGTGGGTTAGTTTCTTACCTTTTCTGCTGGATGCAACTCCCACCATGGTGTTTCGGCATGCCACAACATTTGCCTTTTTGAGTGGTGGTTCATTGTCAGGAATGTCTTGATGCAACGTACATGTAGCCCTAGGGTCTGTTTCTGGCAAGAATAAAGCAAAAGATTATAGCTTGCCTGAGGCACATGCGCACAATGAAGACTACCTTTCCCCACAAGTCCTTACTCACCCCCTATGACCTGGGACATCCTAGCAGGCTCATTCTGGGCAGTAGTGTTGCAATCATTCCCCGTAGCCTGCCACTGTAGTGAAGTGCATGCAGCAGCAGCAGCAGCAGTAGGCCCTGAAAAAACATTTTATGTCAATACACCCGAAGTATCTGCCAAGAATTGCAGAAATCTCATCAGATGGGGAAAACTCACTCAGAGCTTGGAATGTAGCCTGTGTTTGCAGCAGTTGATCAGAAATCTTATCTTCAGCATCTGTTGATGTGAGCTGCAAAGAGGGAATGGTGGCTCCAGAAGAAATGGTATTTTTCATTGACTTCGGCTGGTAGCCTACAGCTGCAAATGAAGGTTCCGATTTTCTCACAACAGTTCTCATTTTCAGAATGGCTGGGATTTGTGGGTAAATAAAGGACATTTCATCATGAGCAACATATTTACCAGGTAGTTCTGGTGCAGCCACCAGTTGCAGAGGGACACCAGTTGCAGTTGCAACACTCACACTGGGTGTGAGCATTGCTTGCCGGTTCTTGAGAAGTGAGCGGCTAAAAGGCATGCAGTCTGAAAATTAGAAGCATTTTTTTTCTTGTCAGCCAGCATGTTTGGAATTCATCCATTAAACTAGAGCCACTCTCTTCTTGGAAAAAAATGTATGCTAAACGTACCACCCTGCAGTGTTGTGGCTACTGTCGGCATTGGCTGCAGGTAATCAGTACTGGGCAAGAACCTAGGCAGTGTCAGGGGGCGTTTCAGGAGCGATCGGCTAGAACCAGCAACTAACAGTCCTGAAAGGAATACAAATTTTTTGTACACAGATACTCTGACACAAATACTCTGATTATACACAATACTCTGATAGCCTGTCATTGCAAAATAGTGCTGTGCCGTTGACTCACCAGACTCTTTCGGTGTAGCTTGTGCAGCTATCTTCAAGCTCTGGTTGTTAGCCGTGTCAGTGCAGACTTTCAAATGGCCTTGTAGTACAGCGCTGCCAGAGACAACCACTGGACCTAAAAGTGACATATTCCTCTATGAGATGTCTGCAAATTTGTACTTTAAATTGAATTCACTCTCCCCCTTGAAACCACTATTTCACTAATAACTCACCAGCTAGCTGTGATGCAGCCTTTGCCAGCATTGGCTGAGGATGGTTAACACTGGGTGCAGTGCTAGCTGTTCGTCTACATTTCAGTATTGAACGCCCAGAAAAAGACCGGAAATTCTGAAAGCGAAGAAAGTTCTTCCTTGTTGGCATGTTCCCAGTGCACCTTTTCTGGTTCTGAACAACACTCACCATCAGTTGTGATGCAGTAACTGTTTGCAGTTGCTGCAGAGGAGAACGGGAACTGGGCATGGACGCAAGCTTTGCTGACTGTGTCTGAGCAGTGACCGGCTAGACGTAGTGACCAAGGATTCTGAAAAGAACGCGTTGTTTTTATGTAAACACTAGGATTGTGTGCAAGGCTGCAGACGGCTTACTACTACTGCAAACAAAAGTTGCACAGCTGACTTACCTGACAGCTGCGACGTGGCTTGTGTAGCTACTTGCACATTCTCAATACTAGCTGCATCATCAGCTGGCTTAGATGCTGGCATCAGGCAGAACATCAGTAGAAAGGGCTACAGGTTCTGCAAAAAAAAAGAAGGGAGTTACCTTTTGTTCTGTGTTTGCGTTAACCTTTTTGCTCCGTGTTTGTTGAGTAACCGTATCATGGGTGAAATTGAATGCATTTTTAGGTAGGAAAACAATACTGCACATTTAACTTACCAGCCATGTGTTGCACCTCATCTTGTAGCTGCGAACATTGACCAGAAGCTGTAGCAAGTGGGCATATCGGAAGAGATGTCCTTGTCCGATTCCAGTCGCTGAAAATTTGATTTTTTGTGGTTGTGGATATACACAGGCATAAATGGGAATCTACATTTAGCTTTTATAGCATCAATCATAACCTTTTGTTAAATAAGCCATCACTCACTTCCAGCGCTTCCTAACTTCAGCAGAACTTCGAGGGTGCGGCAGCTTGCGTGATGGCTTTTCTGGCCTGTGTCTGAATATCGATGGAACAGCAGTGCTCCTCAGCTTTTTTTATGCCGAACTTCCGGAGGATGTTTGGCTCGAACTGGTCCTCTGTGAAGTGAACTGCATAGCAGGTGTGTTAAAGAAACAGGTAGACATTACACCACAAAAAGAAGTCACTGTCAGCTGCCAATGCAGTTCAAGGCCAGCCTGCAGAAAATCAGAGCAAGTGAACGGAGTGACCCTTTATGTAAACGGGTAGAGGGATCTGCCAATGTTTAAAGTGATACACATTGGCAGCAGATTATGAAGTTTACTACGAATCTGGATTAAAAGCGTTGAGGCGATGCGGCAAAAAACTTGTATTATTAGACTGCATTCATTCTCATTCGAAGCTATTTTAACGGCTTTCAAAATTCAACGCACCACGGTGGCTCAGTGCTAAGTAAGGTGTTGTGCTGCTGAGCGCAAGGACTGGTTCGATACAGGCCACGGTGGCTGCTTTTCTGATACAGGCTAAAAGCGAAAACCGCCCGTGTGTCGAGATTTCAACGCACGCTGAAGATCCCCAGACGGTCAAAATTAACCCGGAGCGCTCCAACACCACTAGCCACGCGTCATAACCCAGGTCAGGTGTAGCGATCTGTGCGAGAAACACCTAAAACCGGAATTTTTCTTTCAATACTACAAGTGAGAATCAAATGCTCATAACTAGAGGTTTCCCCGAGTGTTTTTTAAGGCACGGCGTTTCTCTTAACGTTGCACACGCAAACCAGGCTGTCACGTTTAATACGGCGATCGAGCGGTGTTGCGCCCGTGCCACAGCAGCTGCAGCTGAGTGTTGCAGTAAAGTTGAAACTCACCTCGCATAGTTTGCTGGACTTGGTAGGCTGGAAGTCTTTTCTTCCTATCCGGTGGAGCCAAACTTTCCTGCGCTTGGCATTGTGCTTGCCGAATGGCACGGCAAACAACGCCTTGCCTTTACCCGACTGTGTCGTGCAGTTAAACGCGCAGCACCCCGTCATCTCGCAGTGCCATGCACTGCGGGGCGGGTAGCCTACCCACAAGACTAGATATACTGTTCAAAAGTGTCCCACAATCGTCAGCGACCGTTTCGATTCAGAATGTGCGGCTAGCACACACAGAAACAACGGGGGCTAGGCGGATCAAGCAAAACACCTTGATCGATCATGGCGGACGGAAACGGAAAACGCAAACCGGAACCGGAAATTTTTTTAAATCGGAACAGGAAATAAGGCGTGAGCCAATAGCAGGGCGCGTCGGCACATCAATCGTTGTCGCTACTTAGCTAAAGCTGATGAAGGGAATTTAACTAAACCTATAGGCCTCCTGCGCTGGAGTGATGATGCTTAGTGGCTTCCCCTTTGTAACGGGGTGGCGTTGCAGAGCGGCCTTAGGCGCAACGCCACTGTACAATCACCTCGCCAAAAAATACAAACAAAATAAATATAAAAATAATGTCAAAATAAAAAGAAAATACTTTTACAAAATTTTTGTGCTAGTCTGACTTCTTTGTTCGCATGTCTTCCCAGATTGTTCTCTGCTCTTTTCCCACCAACATTCTAACCTTCTTTTACTAACCTCTACTGCTGTCCAGTTCACTTTTCCGCTAACCTTAAAGCCAAGGGCTTCCGGAAGCTGGATGGCTCCATCACTGAGGACTGGACGGATACTTTTGCACTCCGGTACAATATGTCGCATGGTTTCTGGCTCATTTCCGCAGCCTGCGCATAATTCTTCCTGTACCGGCTTGCAGATAACCGTTTTTGTCCGCAAGCAACCCGCTCGGGCTTCAAAAAGCAATGCACTCCCTTTGGTATTATCGAATAATTTTTCCCTTCTGATCTCCTGCTTCGCGATTCTGTAGATATCTAAGGACTTCTTCGCATCCATCCTCTTTTTCCAGGTCGTTGGTTCTGTTTCTTTCACTTCATTTTTTATTGCCTTGGTCGTTTCCCCTGCACTTCCAGGTTTCATATACTTTGTCCTGAGCCTTCTGCTTCTTTTCCTCCATTGTGTGTCCACGCTTTTCATGTAAAGATACCGTAACACTTTGGCCGCGCATCTCTGATCATCCAGATTTCTAAGTCGTTCTTCGAAACATATTTTGCTCTGTGCTTCTGTCACTTCGAAGGATGCCCATCCCATATCTCCCTGCACTGCCTCATTTGTTGTTTTGCTGTGTGCTCCTAATGCCAATCGACCCACTGCCCTCTGATTTACTTCTAGCCCTGATTGAATCTCTGATTTGACACACACTACTGCGTTTGAAAAAGCGAGTGCTGGTACCATTACTCCCTTCCAGATTCCTCTCACTACTTCATATCTGTTATATCCCCACAGTGCTCTGTGCTTCATGATAGAGGCGTTTCTTCTGCCTTTCATTCTTAAATGCTCCTCATGAGTTTTTAGATACGCCTGACCTTCGTTTAACCATATGCCCAGATATTTGTATTCCGTTACCCACGGTATTGCTGCTTTTTGAACGAATACCGATTCGTTACGGGCGTTGTCATTAAAAACTAGAACTCCCGACTTTGGTGTGCTAAACTCTAACCTTAATTCAGTGGCTTCTTCCCCGCAGATATCTGTGAGCTGTTGCAGACACTGTTTGCTATCTGCTAGTAGTACTATGTCATCTGCATATATCAGTCCCGGGATATGTTGTTCCACTTCCTGTCCTTTGCGACTATAACATAGATTGAAACTTATTTTACTGCCTTCAAGCTGTCTTTCTAGCCTAGCCATGTACAGCATGAACAGCGACATGAAGGGCCCCTAGCGGCCGACGCCTCTGGGTAGTACAAAAGCAGACGACCCTCGCCGCCCTCCATGTGTTCTCAATTACAAGCCAGAGTAAAAGTTGGTTGTGGCGCTTTGTGGCGTGTTTAAATGACTGCATACTGTATGAAATAGCCCTTAAAGTATCCGCAAAGGCTGAACAAAATAATATCCGCTAAAAGAAGCTGATTTGTCGGCTTTCTTTTGAGCGAGCTGTCGCGGTGGTCGCGGCGTGGGACAGTATCGCCAGGTCGGGTGGTTTAACTGTTTGGCGACAGTTGCAGTTTTTTTCTTCTTGCGTGCGGTCGAGAAAGGAAAGTTCACGAGTAGCATAAACACGGAACGCTGCTCATCTTACATCCTGAGGTAACTCAAAAGGTTGCTTCATCGGGAGCATGCAAGCGAACGGAAGAATTGCGCAGCCGACTCAGCTGACACTGCTGGCCTGGCACCGCCTTTGAAACGATTGGAAATTTTGTTTCGTATTTTCGCAAACTAAATGATTCTTGCGTAACGTTTTACGCCGCACGATTTACGAACGGCAGGTTACAGGTATATTAGCGCGTAGGTAGGGCAAGGGCACCAATTAAATAAACAAATTAAGCGCTTATAAAGGACGCAAAACACGCACCAAATCACACGCCCGCTGCCTGCAGAGATGTGTACTTCTAGAAAATCACATAACACAGCATAACATAACACAGCCGTATACACGGCGCGGGGCCCCGAATATTTATATACGATCATCACTGACTGTGTTGGTTGTCTAGTTCAGGGGTCGTCGAATGTGAACGCCGACACGACAGTTTTGACTTCAAATGGAGGTAGACAGCAAGACAAGAACAGAGTATTGGCGTCCTCCAGTTGAATTGCCCCCCCCCCCCCCCCCCATCTTCACATTTCGCCAGATTTTGTCAAAAATTATTAGAAATTCGCTGAATTTTCCTCTTT